>NW_012193806.1:165031-180603 GCF_000504015.1 Erythranthe guttata | reverse complement strand
TACTAGGACTTTCATACGCATCAACAAACAACAGCAAAAACACTAGATAAAAAAGATTTTGTGGAGTGTAGAAATAAAACTCTACGTTAACGTTTACGTGGATTATTTTTTTTGGATTAATTTATATTTCTGTTTGAATTGGTGGATTTGGTATCTTATGGGTACAAATCGAAAATTAGGTGTCCGGGAAGCAAAAATGATCAAAGAGTTAGAAAAGAGTTGCAATTAAGAAAATCAAATCAAATTAGAAGAGAATCCCTCAACAGCTTTGGTAGTGTACGTCCACGAAGTCGAGCATAACTTTCTCATCCGGACTCCAAATCAACCGGTTCCGGCGACATTAGAAAGCTATTTCAGCGGCCACAATTCCTGTCTAACGGCAAAAATCCAAATTCGGACTCAAACATGGTCAAAACTGGATTCCAAAAGCGATCATGAAAATACGTACTACAGTTCGAGGACATGAATGCGCATCACGAACCGCGCACAAAAACTCTCGCTAGAAAGATACGCACATAAGTAAGAGAACAAAAGCATGAACAAAAGTACTCACGCAAAAGTGCATTCGCAAAAAGGATCATGAAAACACAGACTACAATCCTATGACATTTATACAAATCAACAAACATGCACAAGCACTCTCGCTCAAATGGACATGCACAAACGTACATGTAAAAAAACATGCGCAAAAGTGCATTCGCAACAACGTTCTTAAAAACACAAACTACAATACTAGGACTTTAATACGCATCAACAAACAACACCAAAAATACTAGATAAAAAAGATTCAGTGGAGTGTAGAAATAAAACTCTACGTTTACGTTTACGTGGAATATTTTTTTTTGGATTAATTTATATTTCTGTTTGAATTGGTGGATTTGGTATCTTATAGGTACAAATCAAAAAATAAGGTGTCCAGGAAGCAAAAATGATCAAAGAGTTAGAAAAAAGTTGCAATTAAGAAAACCAAATCAAATTAGAAGAGAATCCCTCAACATCTTTGGTAGTGTACGTCCATGAAGTCGAGCATAACTTTCTCATCCGGAATCCAAATCAAATAGTTCCGTCGGCATTAGAAAGCTATTTCAGCTGGCTACAATTCCTGTCTAACGGCAAAAATCCAAATTCGGATTCGAACATGGTCAAAATTGGATTCCAAAAGCGATCATGAAATTACGTACGACAGTTCGAGGACATGAATGCGCATCGATAAACTTGCACAAAAACTATCGCTAGAAAGATACACACATAAGTAAGATTACAAAAGCATGCACAAAAGTACTCACGCAAAATTGCATTCGCAAAAAGGATCATGAAAACACAAACTACAATCCTATGACATTAATACAAATCAACAAACATGCACAAGCACACTCGCTCAAATGGACATGCACAAACGTACATGTAAAAAAACATGCGCAAAAGTGCATTCGCAACAACGTTCTTAAAAACACGAACTACAATACTAGGACTTTAATACGCATCAACAAACAACAGCAAAAACACTAGATAAAAAAGATACAGTGGAGTGTAGAAATAAAACTCTACGTTTATGTTTACTTGGATATTTTTTTTTGGATTAATTTATATTTCAGTTTGAATTGGTGGATTTGGTATCTTATAGGTACAAATCGAAAATTAGGTGTCCTGGAAGCAAAAATGGTCAAAGAGTAAGAAAATAGTTGCAATTACGAACATAAAATCAAATTAGAAGAGAGAATCCCTCAACATCTTTGGTAGTGTACGTCCACGAAGTCGAGCATAACTTTCTCATCCGGACTCCAAATCAGTTTGTTCCAACGGCATTAGAAAGCTATTTCAGCTGGCTACAATTTCTGTCTAACGACAAAAATCCAAATTCGGACTCGAACATGGTCAAAATTTGATTCCAAAAGCGAACATGAAATTACGTACTACAGTTCGAGGACATGAATGCGCATCAAGAAACGTGCACAAAAACTCTCGCTAGAAAGATACGCACATAAGTAAGAGTACAAAAGCATTCACACAAGTACTCACGCAAAAGTGCATTCGCAAAAAGGATCATGAAAGCACAAACTACAACCCTAGGACATTAATACAAATCAACAAACATGCACAAGCACACTCGCTCAAATGGACATGCACAAACGTACATGTAAAAAAACATGCGCAAAAGTGCATTCGCAACAACGTTCTTAAAAACACGAACTACAATACTAGGACTTTAATACGCATCAACAAACAACAGCAAAAACACTAGATAAAAAACATATAGTGGAGTGTAGAAATAAAACTCTACGTTTTAGTTTACGTGGATTTTTTTTTTTGGATAAATTTATATTTCAGTTTGAATTGGTGGATTTGGTATCTTATAGGTACAAATCGAAAACTAGGTGTCCAAGAAGAAAAAATGATCAAAGAGTAAGAAAAGAGTTGCAAGTAAGAAAATAAAATCAAATTAGAAGAGAGAATCCCTCAAACATCTTTGGTAGTGTAGGTCCACGAAGTCGAGCATAACTTTCTCATCCGGAGTCCAAGTCAACTGGTTCCGGCGGCATTAGAAAGCTATTTCAGCTGGATACAATTCATGTCTAACGTCTAAAATCCCAATTCGGACTCGAACATGGTCAAAATTGGATTCCAAAAGTGATCATTAAAATACGTACTACAGTTCGAGGAAAAGAATGCGCATCAAGAAACGTGCATAAAAACTTTCGCTAGAGAGATACGCACATAAATAGGAGTACAAAAGTATGCACAGAAGTACTCACGCAAAAGTGCATTCGCAAAAAGGATCATGAAAACACAAACTACTGTTAGAGTAGGTGACCAACAAGCCAACTTGTGGCTGTGGTCTTTCGTATTTATTATTGTAATAAACGAACCTTTATTCGTATTAATGATAAAACATCTTGGCATTCTATATCTTTGTCCTTTTGTCACAAGCATAGATATAGTCCTTACAGTTATTACAAGTACTAGTAATTGATCGTTAGGATCGTGAGATATTTACTCAAGTATTATAACTGTTAAACGTGTTCCTAGTCGAAGGGTTACGCCACTAATGAGGATATCGGCCTTTCCCATTAAGACTAGCACTTAGTGTATGTGTACTGCATCTCATCAGTAAACGGTATTGTGATATCGGCATGCATAAGTGGGTGCTCGTAAGTTGACGAGTTCACTTAACTCCGTCACCCTAGAAATCTCTAAGTGGTTCCCAATAATCGAGTAGAGAAATATATGGTATAGTTGTACACCATTAGTCCTTATGACCTAGACATCACCGTGACTTCACTAGAGGACCAGCTGTATCGTGACCTGTCCCTGAGTTCCACCGAGGACCATCCCAAGGGCCAGTGTTCGTGCAGTCCAAAATCTAGTGGGAGGTCTGTGCATTGTAGTCGGGGATTCGATCGCTAGAATAGTCTTGGATGTCCTGTGTGTTCTGAAAGTTTGTAATCATTCTATGTCTCTGGCCAGAGCTGACTAAGTGATGATTAGAGAATTCGATTCTCTAAGTCATGCACGTAAGGATTACAACACTTAGAACGATCGCACCGTCATCGAACATATAAAGAGGTCTCGATGAACCAATGCCTCTAGTTCGATCGGGACATATGTATCGAAGGGACCGTACTGTACGTTAACTATATCTGAAGGTTCTTGCAGGCACTTCATTTGTATCTAGGGAATCATGACGCGCAGTTGCTAGACGCCAATCTTGATTCGTTGGGTGATTAAGGTGAAACGAGCTTCATCTTAATCGTAACTCTAAGGGACGAGTTTTGACCACAAAGAGTTGTGGGCCCACGGCTAGCTTACACCTGAATCATCGAGGGTCACACTGCTCGTGCACATGAGATCTTTGAATAAACGGTCAGAGATAAAATGGTTTATCTTTGCATGATTGGAAGTCAATATGATTGGGTCTAACATTCGTAATTTGGAATTATGAATGAGAATAAGAAAAGGAAAAGAATAGGCAAATGTATTAGTGGACTTTCTAAATCGGGAAGTTTCCAAATTTAGAAAGTGCACTGAATTAGGGTTTCCACTTTTGGAAAGTTGGAAATCGAGAGTTGGCACTCGTAATGACGAGGACATTATAATGATTCCGAAAATGTAATCGTTACAATTTTCTGATCATTGAATTGAGAGAGACGAGCAAGTAAAAGAACTAACGAACTTAAGCTGTTGGGCCTTGTCCAACTTAAGCCTGTTAGGGTTTTATGCAAGGGACTATAAATACTTGATTTATAGGCCTTGCACAAACACACAAGACCTAACCCTAACCCTAGCCGCTCGTACCCTCTCTCTCTCGGCCCTCTCTCCTCGGCCACCGCGCCGCCGTCGCCGGAGCTTCACCGGAATCGGCCATTCATTGGCCGATTGTTTCGGTATTGTTTTTCCTTCTCTTTTTCTTCCGTTTTTCTAACTATTACGTGTCTAGTGCCACGTGTTTAGTAGATCGAAGTATACGAGGTGAAATCCGAGAGGAGGAAGACTGTAGATCGAAGAATCGAGGAGCAACGCACGAGCCGAAGCTGCACGCTGCCCCACGCGCCGCCCCGGAAGACCGCGCGTGTACCTCACGCGCCGCCGTGGGCCGATCTGCTGCTGCTGCCGCTGCACCGCTGCTGCCCCGATTGTACGGATTGGTTTCCGTAGCAATCTCGACTTGCTAAACGCTCCTACCTCACGCTTCAAGATGTAAATACACGAAACCCTAGTTTCGATTCGTTTATGTTTAAACTATGATTTCATGTTTGCTATCGTATGATTTTATGTGATTATATGTAATCGTTTTAATCTTTGCAAGCATGTTAATCGGTTTAAACGCGAGCATGTTAATTGATTTAAATTCGGTTAAATTATTTAGCATGTATGTTGTTTTTTAATTTCGTTGGAAGCGCAAAGGTACGCAATTAATTGATTTAATTTGTCGGGCATGTACATGTGTGATTTAAAGTCGTTTAATTCGCATAAAATTTTTGTTTTCCGCTGCGTATGCGTGCCCGAAACCCAACAACTACAATCCTAGGACATAAATACAAATCAACAAACATGCACAAGCACACTCGCTCAAATGGACATGCACAAACGTACATGTAAAAAAACATGCGCAAAAGTGCATTCGCATCAACGTTCTTAAAAACACGAACTACAATACTAGGACTTTAATACGCATCAACAAACAACAGCAAAACACTAGATAAAAAATATACAGTGGAGTGTAGAAATAAAACTCTACGTTTACGTTTACGTGGATTTTTTTTTAGATTAATTTATATTTCAGTTTGAATTGGTGGATTTGGTATCTTATAGGTACAAATCGAAAATTAGGTGTCCAGGAAGCAAAAATGATCAAAGAGTAGGAAAAGAGTTGTAATTCGGAACATAAAATCAAATTAGAAGAGAGAATCCCTCAACATCTTTGGTAGTGTACGTCCACGAAGTCGAGCATAACTTTCTCATCCGGACTCCAAATCAACTGGTTCCAATGGCATTAGAAAGCTATTTCAGCTGGCTACAATTTCTGTCTAACGACAAAAATCCAAATTTGGACTCGAACATTGTCAAAATTTCATTCCAAAAGCGATCATGAAATTACGTACTACAGTTCGAGGACATGAATGCGCATCAAGAAACGTGCACAAAAACTCTCGCTAGAAAGATACGCACATAAGTAAGAGTACAAAAGCATGCACAAAAGTACTCACGCATAAGTGCATTCACAAAAAGGATCATGAAATCACAAACTACAATCCTAGGATATTAATACAAATCAACAAACATGCACAAGCACACTCGCTCAAATGGACATGCACAAACGTACATGTAAAAAAACATGCGCAAAAGTGCATTCGCAACAACGTTCTTAAAAACACGAACTACAATACAAGGACTTTAATACGCATCAACATACAATACCAAAAATACTAGATAAAAAAGATTCAGTGGAGTGTAGAAATAAAACTCTACGTTTACGTTTATGTGGATTTTTTTTTTGGATTAATTTATATTTCTGTTTGAATCGGTAGATTTGGTATCTTATAGGTACAAATCAAAAAATTAGGTGTCCAGGAAGCAAAAATGATCAAAGAGTTAGAAAAAAGTTGCAATTAAGAAAACCAAATCAAATTAGAAGAGAATCCCTCAACATCTTTGGTAGTGTACGTCCACGAAGTCGAGCATAACTTTCTCATCCGGACTCCAAATCAAATGGTTCCGGCAGCATTAGAAAGCTATTTCAGCTGGCTACAATTCCTGTCTAACGGCAAAAATCCAAATTCGGATTCGAACATGGTCAAAATTGGATTCCAAAAGCGATCATGAAATTACGTACGACAGTTCGAGGACATGAATGCGCATCGATAAACGTGCACAAAAACTCTCGCTAGAAAGATACGCACATAAGTAAGAGTACAAACGCATGCACAAAAGTACTCACGCAAAATTGCATTCGCAAAAAGGATCATGAAAACACAAACTACAATCCTATGACATTAATACAAATCAACAAACATGCACAAGCACACTCGCTCAAATGGACATGCACAAACGTACATGTAAAAAAACATGCGCAAAAGTGAATTCGCAACAACGTTCTTAAAAACACGAACTACATTACTCGGACTTTAATACGCATTAACAAACAACAGCACAAACAGTAGATAAAAAAGATACAGTGGAGTGTAGAAATAAAACTCTACGTTTACGTTTACGTGGATTTTTTTTTTGGATTAATTTATATTTGTGTTTGAATTGGTGGATTTGGTATCTTATAGGTACAAATCGAATACTAGGTGTCCAGGAAGCAAAAATGATCAAAGAGTAAGAAAAGAGTAGCAATTAGGAAAATAAAATCAAATTAGAAGAGAATCCCTCCACATCTTTGGTAGTGTACGTCCACGAAGTCAAGCATAACTTTCTCATCCGGAGTCCTAATAAAATGGTTCCGGCGGCATTAGAAATCTATTTCAGCTGGCTACAATTCCTGTCTAATGGCAAAAATCAAAATTCGGACTCGAACATGGTCAAAATTGGATTCCAAATGCGATCATGAAAATACGTACTACAGTTCGAGGACATGAATGCGCATCGAGAAACGTGCACAAAAACTCTCGCCAGAAAGATACGCGCATAAGTAAGAGTACAACAACATGCACAAAAGTACTCACGCAAAAGTGCATCCGCAAAAAGGATCATGAAAACACAAACTACAATGCTATGACATTAATACAAATCAACCAACATTCACAATAAGCACACTCGCTCAAATGGACATGCACAAACGTACATGTAAAAAAACATGCGCAAAAGTGCATTCGCAACAACGTTCTTAAAAACACGAACTACAATACTAGGACTTTAATACGCATCAACAAACAACAGCAAAAACACTAGATTAAAAATATACAGTGGAGTGTAGAAATAAAACTCTACGTTTACGTTTACGTGGATTTTTTTGTAGATTAATTTATATTTCAGTTTGAATTGGTGGATTTGGTATCTTATAGGTACAAATCGAAAATTAGGTGTCCAGGAAGCAAAAATGATCAAAGAGTAGGAAAAGAGTTGTAATTCGGAACTTAAAATCAAATTAGAAGAGAGAATCCCTCAACATCTTTGGTAGTGTACGTCCACGAAGTCGAGCATAACTTTCTCATCCGGACTCCAAATCAACTGGTTCCAACGGCATTAGAAAGCTATTTCAACTGGCTACAATTTCTGTCTAACGACAAAAATCCAAATTCGGACTTGAACATTGTCAAAATTTGATTCCAAAAGCGATCATGAAATTACGTACTACAGTTCGAGGACATGAATGCGCATCAAGAAACGTGCACAAAAACTCTCGCTAGAAAGATACGCACATAAGTAAGAGTACAAAAGCATGCACAAAAGTACTCACGCATAAGTGCATTCGCAAAAAGGATCATGAAAGCACAAACTACAATCCTAGGATATTAATACAAATCAACTAACATGCACAAGCACACTCGCTCAAATGGACATGCACAAACGTACATGTAAAAAAACATGCGCAAAACTGCATTCGCAACAACGTTCTTTAAAACACGAACTACAATACTAGGACTTTAATACGCATCAACAAACAACAGCAAAAACACTAGATAAAAAAGATACAGTGGAGTGTAGAAATAAAACTCTACGTTTTAGTTTACGTGGATTTTTTTTTTTTTTTGGATAAATTTATATTTCAGCTTGAATAGGTGGATTTGGTATCTTATAGGTACAAATCGAAAACTAGGTGTCCAAGAAGAAAAAATGACCAAAGAGTAAGAAAAGAGTTGCAAGTAAGAAAATAAAATCAAATTAGAAGAGAGAATCCCTCAAACATCTTTGGTAGTGTAGGTCCACGAAGTCGAGCATAACTTTCTCATCCAGACTCCAAGTCAACTGGTTCGGGCGGCATTAGAAAGCTATTTCATCTGGATACAATTCATGTCGAACGTCAAAAATCCAAATTCAGACTCGAGCATGGTCAAAATTGGATTCCAAAAGCGATCATTAAAATACGTACTACAGTTCGAGGACATGAATGCGCATCAAGAAACGTGCACAAAAACTCTCGCTAGAGAGATACGCAAATAAATAGGAGTACAAAAGCATGCACACAAGTACTCACGCAAAAGTGCATTCGCAAAAAGGATCATGAAAGCACAATCTACAATCCTAGGACATTAATACAAATCAACAAACATGCACAAGCACACTCGCTCAAATGGACATTCACAAACGTACATGTAAAAAAACATGCGCAAAAGTGCATTCGCAACAACGTTCTTAAAAACACGAACTACAATACTAGGACTTTAATACGCATCAACA
Source organism: Erythranthe guttata (assembly GCF_000504015.1). The sequence goes on along the minus strand of NW_012193806.1, from coordinate 171,762 downwards.
AACAACAGCAAAAACACTAGATAAAAAAGATACAGTGGAGTGTAGAAATAAAACTGTACGTTTTAGTTTACGTTGATTTTTTTTGTGGATTAATTTATATTTCAGCTTGAATAGGTGGATTTGGTATCTTATAGGTACAAATCGAAAACTAGGTGTCCAAGAAGAAATAATGATCAAAGAGTAAGAAAAGAGTTGCAAGTAAGAAAATAAAATCAAATTAGAAGAGAGAATCCCTCAAACATCTTTGGTTGTGTAGGTCCACGAAGTCGAGCATAACTTTCTCATCCAGACTCCAAGTCAGTTGGTTCGGGCGGCATTAGAAAGCTATTTCAGCTGGATACAATTCATGTCTAACGACAAAAATCCAAATTCGGACTCGAGCATGGTCAAAATTGGATTCCAAAAGCGATCATTAAAATACGTACTACAGTTCGAGGACATGAATGCGCATCAAGAAACGTGCATAAAAACTGTCACTAGAGAGATACGCACATAAATAGGAGTACAAAAGCATGCACAGAAGTACTCACGCAAAAGTGCATTCGCAAAAAGGATCATGAAAACACAAACTACAATCCTAGGACATTAATAGAAATCAACAAACATGCACAAGCACACTCGCTCAAATGGACATGCACAAACGTACATGTAAAAAAACATGCGCAAAAGTGCATTCGCAACAACGTTCTTAAAAACACGAACTACAATACTAGGACGTTAAGACGCATCAACAAACAACAGCAAAAACACCAGATAAAAAAGATACAGTGGAGTGTAGAAATAAAACTGTACGTTTTAGGTTACGTGGATTTTTTTTTTTGGATAAATTTATATTTCAGTTTGAATTTGTGGATTTGGTATCTTATAGGTACAAATCGAAAACTAGGTGTCCAAGAAGAAAAAATGATCAAAGAGTAAGAAAAGAGTTGCAATTACGAACATAAAATCAAATTAGAAGAGAGAATCCCTCAACATCTTTGGTAGTGTACGTCCACGAAGTCGAGCATAACTTTCTCATCCAGACTCCAAGTCAACTGGTTCCGGCGGCATTAGAAAGCTATTTCTGCTGGATACAATTTATGGCTAACATCAAAAATCCAAATTCGGACTCGAACATGGTCAAAATTGGATTCCAAAAGCGATCATTAAAATACGTACTACAGTTCGAGGACATGAATGCGCATCAAGAAACGTGCATAAAAACTCTCGCTAGAGAGATACGCACATAAATCGGAGTACAAAAGCATGCACAGAAGTACTCACGCAAAAGTGCATTCGCAAAAACGATCATGAAAACACAAACTACAATCCTAGGACATTAATACAAATCAACAAACATGCACAAGCACACTCGCTCAAATTGACATGCACAAACGTACATGTAAAAAAACATGCGCAAAAGTGCATTCGCAACAACGTTCTTAAAAACACGAACTACAATACTAGGACTTTAATAAGCATCAACAAACAACAGCAAAAACACTAGATAAAAAAGATACAGTGGAGTGTAGAAATTAAACTCTACGTTTACGTTTACTTGGATTTTTTTTTTGGATTAATTTATATTTCAGTTTGAATTGGTGGATTTGGTATCTTATAGGTACAAATCGAAAATTAGGTGTCCTGGAAGCAAAAATGGTCAAAGAGTTAGAAAATAGTTGCAATTACGAACATAAAATCAAATTAGAAGAGAGAATCCCTCAACATCTTTGGTAGTGTACGTCCACGAAGTCGAGCATAACTTTCTCATCCGGAATCCAAATCAGTTGGTTCCAACGGCATTAGAAAGCTATTTCAGCTGGCTACAATTTCTGTCTAACGACAAAAATCCAAATTCGGACTCGAACATGGTCAAAATTTGATTCCAAAAGCGATCATGAAATTACGTACTACAGTTCGAGGACATGAATGCGCATCAAGAAACGTGCACAAAAACTCTCGCTAGAAAGATACGCACATAAGTACGAGTACAAAAGCATGCACACAAGTACTCACGCAAAAGTGCATTCGCAAAAAGGATCATGAAAGCACAAACTACAATCCTAGGACATTAATACAAATCAACAAACATGCACAAGCACACTCGCTCAAATTGACATGCACAAACGTACATGTAAAAAAACATGCGCAAAAGTGCATTCGCAACAACGTTCTTAAAAACACGAACTACAATACTAGGACTGTAATACGCATCAACAAACAACAGCAAAAACACTAGATAAAAAAGATACAGTGGAGTGTAGAAATAAAACTGTACGTTTTAGTTTACGTGGATTTTTTTTTTTGGATAAATTTATATTTCAGTTTGAATTGGTGGACTTGGTATCTTATAGGTACAAATCGAAAATTAGGTGTTCAAGAAGCGAAAATGATCACACAGTAAGAAAAGAGTTGCAATTGGGAAAATAAAATCAAATTAGAAGAGAGAATCCCTCAACATCTTTAGTAGAGTACGTCCACGAAGTCGAGCATAACTTTCTCATCCGGACTCCAAATCAACTGGTTCCAACGGCATTAGAAAGCTATTTCAGCTGGCTACAATTTCTGTCTAACGACAAAAATCCAAATTCGGACTCGAACATGGTCAAAATTGGATTCCAAAAGCGATCATGAAATTACGTACTACAGTTCGAGGACATGAATGCGCATCAAGAAACGTGCATAAAAACTCTCGCTAGAGAGATACGCACATAAATAGGAGTACAAAAGCATGCACAGAAGTACTCACGCAAAAGTGCATTCGCAAAAAGGATCATGAAAACACAAACTACAATCCTAGGACATTAATACAAATCAACAAACATGCACAAGCACACTCGCTCAAATGGACATGCCCAAACGTACATGTAAAAAAACATGCGCAAAAGTGAATTCGCAACAACGTTCTTAAAAACACGAACTACATTACTCGGACTTTAATACGCATTAACAAACAACAGCACAAACAGTAGATAAAAAAGATACAGTGGAGTGTAGAAATAAAACTCTACGTTTACGTTTACGTGGATTTTTTTTTTGGATTAATTTATATTTGTGTTTGAATTGGTGGATTTGGTATCTTATAGGTACAAATCGAATACTAGGTGTCCAGGAAGCAAAAATGATCAAAGAGTAAGAAAAGAGTAGCAATTAGGAAAATAAAATCAAATTAGAAGAGAATCCCTCCACATCTTTGGTAGTGTACGTCCACGAAGTCAAGCATAACTTTCTCATCCGGAGTCCTAATAAAATGGTTCCGGCAGCATTAGAAATCTATTTCAGCTGGCTACAATTCCTGTCTAATGGCAAAAATCAAAATTCGGACTCGAACATGGTCAAAATTGGATTCCAAATGCGATCATGAAAATACGTACTACAGTTCGAGGACATGAATGCGCATCGAGAAACGTGCACAAAAACTCTCGCCAGAAAGATACGCGCATAAGTAAGAGTACAACAACATGCACAAAAGTACTCACGCAAAAGTGCATCCGCAAAAAGGATCATGAAAACACAAACTACAATGCTATGACATTAATACAAATCAACCAACATTCACAATAAGCACACTCGCTCAAATGGACATGCACAAACGTACATGTAAAAAAACATGCGCAAAAGTGCATTCGCAACAACGTTCTTAAAAACACGAACTACAATACTAGGACTTTAATACGCATCAACAAACAACAGCAAAAACACTAGATTAAAAATATACAGTGGAGTGTAGAAATAAAACTCTACGTTTACGTTTACGTGGATTTTTTTGTAGATTAATTTATATTTCAGTTTGAATTGGTGGATTTGGTATCTTATAGGTACAAATCGAAAATTAGGTGTCCAGGAAGCAAAAATGATCAAAGAGTAGGAAAAGAGTTGTAATTCGGAACTTAAAATCAAATTAGAAGAGAGAATCCCTCAACATCTTTGGTAGTGTACGTCCACGAAGTCGAGCATAACTTTCTCATCCGGACTCCAAATCAACTGGTTCCAACGGCATTAGAAAGCTATTTCAACTGGCTACAATTTCTGTCTAACGACAAAAATCCAAATTCGGACTGGAACATTGTCAAAATTTGATTCCAAAAGCGATCATGAAATTACGTACTACAGTTCGAGGACATGAATGCGCATCAAGAAACGTGCACAAAAACTCTCGCTAGAAAGATACGCACATAAGTAAGAGTACAAAAGCATGCACAAAAGTACTCACGCATAAGTGCATTCGCAAAAAGGATCATGAAAGCACAAACTACAATCCTAGGATATTAATACAAATCAACTAACATGCACAAGCACACTCGCTCAAATGGACATGCACAAACGTACATGTAAAAAAACATGCGCAAAACTGCATTCGCAACAACGTTCTTTAAAACACGAACTACAATACTAGGACTTTAATACGCATCAACAAACAACAGCAAAAACACTAGATAAAAAAGATACAGTGGAGTGTAGAAATAAAACTCTACGTTTTAGTTTACGTGGATTTTTCTTTTTGGATTAATTTATATTTCTGTTTGAATTGGTGGATTGGGTATCTTATAGGTACAAATCGAAAATTAGGTGTCCAGAAAGCAAAAATGATCAAAGAGTAAGAAAAAAGTTGCAATTAGGAAAATCAAAATAAAATTAGAAGACAGAATCCCTCAACATCTTTGGTAGTGTATGTCCACGAAGTTGAGCATAACTTTCTCATCCGGACTCCAAATCAACTGGTTCCGGCGGCATTAAAAAGCTATTTCAGCTGGCTACAATTCCTGTCTAGCGGCAAAAATCCAAATACGGACTCGAACATGGTCAAAATTGGATTCCAAAGGCGATCATGAAAATACGTACTACAAATCGAGGACATGACTGCGCATCAAGAAACGTGCACAAAAACTCTTGCTAGAAAGATACGCACGTAAGTAAGAGTACAAAAGCATGCACAAAATTACTCACGCAAAAGTGTATTCGCAAAAAGGATCATGAAAACACAAACTACAATCCTTGGACATTAATACAAATCAACAAGCATGCCCAAGCACACTCGCTCAAATGGACATGCACAAACGTACATGTAAAAAAACATGAGCAAAAGTGCATTCGCAACAACGTTCTTAAAAACACGAACTACAATACGAGGACTTTAATACGCATCAACAAACAACAACAAAAACACTAGATAAAAAAGATACAGTGGAGTGTAGAAATAAATCTCTACGTTTACATGGATTTTTTTTTTTTGGATTAATTTATTTTTCTGTTTGAATTGGTGGATTTGGTATCTTATAGCTACAAATCGAAAATTAGGTGTCCAGAAAGCAAAAATGATCAAAGAGTAAGAAAAGAGTTGCAATTAGGAAAATAAAATCAAATTAGAAGAGATAATCCATCAACATCTTTGGTAGTGTACCTCCACGAAGTCGAGCATTACTTTCTCATCCGGACTCCAAATCAACTGGTTCAGGCGGCATTAGAAAGCTATTTCAGCTGGCGACAATTCCTAACTAACAAAAAAAATCCAAATTCGGACTCGAACATGGTCAAAATTGGATTCCAAAAGCGATCGTGAAAATACGTACTACAAATCGAGGACATGAATGCACATCAAGAAACGTGCACAAAAACTCTCGCTAAAAGATACGCACGTAAGTAAGTACAAAACCATGCACAAAAGTACTCACGCAAAAGTGCATTCGCAAAAAGGATCATGTAAACACAAACTACAATCCTAGGACATTAATACAAACAAACATGCACAAGCACACTCGCTCAAATGGACATGCACAAACGTACATGTAAAAAAACATGCGCAAAAGTGCATTCGCAACAACGTTCTTAAAAACACGAACTATAATACTAGGACTTTAATACGCATCAACAAACAACAAGAAAAACACTAGATAAAAAAAGATACAGTGGAGTGTAGAAATAAAACTCTACGTTTGGTTTACGTGGATATTTTTTTTGGATTAATTTATATTTCTGTTTGAATTGGTGGATTTGGTATCTTATAGGTACAAATAGAAAATTAGGTGTCTTGGAAGCAAAAATGATCAAAGAGTAAGAAAAGAGTTACAATTAGGAAAATAAAATCAAATTAAAAGAGAGAATCCCTCAACATCTTCCGTAGTGTACGTCCACAAAGTCGAGCATAACTTTCTCATCCGGACTCCAAATCAACTGGTTGCGGCGGCATTAGAAAGCTATTTCAGCTGGCTACAATACATGTCTAACGGCAAAAATCCAAATTCGGACTCGAACATGGTCAAAATTGGATTCCAAAAGCGATCATGAAAATACGTACTACAAATCGAGGACATGAATGGGCATCAAGAAACGTGCACAAAAACTCTCGCTGAAAAAGATACGCACGTCTGTAAGAGTACAAAAGCATGCACAAAAGTACTCACGCAAAAGTGCATTCGTAAAAAGGATCTTGTAAAGACAGACAAACTACAATCCGAGGACATTAATACAAATCAACAAACATGCCCAAGCACACTCGCTCAAATGGACATGCACAAACGTACATGTAAAAAAACATGCGCAAAAGTGCATTCGCAACAACGTTCTTAAAAACACGAACTACAATACTAGGATTTTAATACGCATCAACAAATAACAACAAAAACACTAGATAAAAAAGATACAGTGGAGTGTAGAAATAAAACTCTACGTTTATGTTTACGTGGATTTTTTTTAGGATTAATTTATATTTCTGTTTGAATTGATGGGTTTGGTATCTTACAGGAACAAATCGA
>NW_012193806.1:144240-164811 GCF_000504015.1 Erythranthe guttata | reverse complement strand
AAATTCGGACTCCAACATGGTCAAAATTGGATTCCAAAAGCGATGATGAAAATACGTACTACAAATCGAGGACATGAATGCGCATCAAGAAACGTGCACAAAAACTTTCGCTAGAAAGATACGCACATAAGTAATAGTACCAAAGCATGCACAAAAGTACTCATGCAAAAGTGCATTCGCAAAAAGGATCATGAAAACACAAACTACAATCCAAGGACATTAATACAAATCAACAAACATGCACAAGCACACTCGCTCGAATGGACATGCACAAACGTACATGTAAAAAAACATGCGCAAAAGTGCATTCGCAACAACGTCCTTAAAAACACGAACTACAATACTAGGACTTTAATACGCTTCAACAAACAACATAAAAAACACTAGATAAAAAAGATACAGTGGAGTGTAGAAATAAAACTCTCTGTTTACGTTTACGTGTATTTTTCTTTTTGGATTAATTTATATTTCTGTTTGAATTGGTGGATTGGGTATCTTATAGGTACAAATCGAAAATTAGGTGTCCAGAAAGCAAAAATGATCAAAGAGTAAGAAAAGAGTTGCAATTAGGAAAATCAAAATAAAATTAGAAGAGAGAATCCCTCAACATCTTTGGTAGTGTACGTCTACGAAGTCGAGCATAACTTTCTCATCCAGACACCAAATCCACTGGTTCCGGCGGCATTAGAAAGCTATTTCAGCTGGCTCTAATTCATGTCTAACGGCAAAAATCCAAATTCGGACTCCAACATGGTCAAAATTGGATTCCAAAAGCGATCATGAAAATACGTACTACAAATCGAGGACTTGAATGCGCATCAAGAAACGTTCACAAAAACTCTTGCTAGAAAGATACGCACGTAAGTAAGAGTACAAAAGCCTGCACAAAAGTACTCACGCAAAAGTGCATTCACAAAAAGGATCATGAAAACACAAACTACAATCCTAGGACATTAATACAAATCAAGAAACATGCACAAGCACACTCGCTCAAATGGACATGCACAAACGTACATGTAATAAAACATGCGCAAAAGTGCTTTCGCAACAACGTTCTTAAAAACACGAACTACAATACTAGGACTTTAATACGCATCAACAAACAACATAAAAAACACTAGATAAAAAAGATACAGTGGAGTGTAGAAATAAAACTCTACGTTTACGTTTACGTGGATTTTTCTTTTTGGATTAATTTATATTTCTGTTTGAATTGGTGGATTTAGTATCTTATAGGTACAAATCGAAAATTAGGTGTCCAGAAAGCAAAAATGATCAAAGAGTAAGAAAAGAGTTGCAATTAGGAAAATAAAATCAAATTAGAAGAGATAATCCCTCAACATCTTTGGTAGTGTACGTCCACGAAGTCGAGCATAACTTTCTCATCCAGACTCCAAATGAACTGGTTCAGGCGGCATTAGAAAGCTATTTGAGCTGGCAACTATTCCTGTCTAACGGAAAAAATCCAAATTCGGACTCGAACATGGTCAAAATTGGACTCCAAAAGAGATCGTGAAAATACGTACTACAAATCGAGGACATGAATGCACATCAAGAAACGTGCACAAAAACTCTCGCTAGAAAGATACGCACGTAAGTAAGTACAAAAGCATGCACAAAAGTACTCACGCAAAATTGCATTCGCAAAAAGGATCATGTAAACACAAACTACAATCCTAGGACATTAATACAAATCAACGAACATGCACAAGCACACTCGCTCGAATGGACATGCACAAACGTACATGTAAAAAAACATGCGCAAAAGTGCCTTCGCAACAACGTTCTTAAAAACACGAACTACAATACTAGGACTTTAATACGCTTCAACAAACAACATAAAAAACACTAGATAAAAAAGATACAGTGGAGTGTAGAAATAAAACTCTACGTTTACGTTTACGTGTATTTTTCTTTTTGGATTAATTTATATTTCTGTTTGAATTGGTGGATTTGGTATCTTATACGTCCACGAAGTCGAGCATAACGTTCTCATCTGGACTCCAAATCAACTTGTTCTGGCGGCATTAGAAAGCTGTTGCAGCTGGCTACAATTCCTGTCTAACGGCAAAAATCCAAATTCGGACTCGAACATGGTCAAAATTGGATTCCAAAAGCGACCCTGAAAATACGTACTACAGTTCGAGGTCATGAATGCGCATCAAGAGACGTGCACAAAAACTCTCGCTAGAAAGATATGCACATAAGTAAGAGTACAAAAGCATGCACAAAAGTACTCACGCAAAAGTGCATTCTCAAAAAGGATCATGAAAACACAAACTACAATCCTAGGACATTCATACAAGTCAAAAAACATGCACAAGCACACTCGCTCAAATGGACATGCACAAACGTAAATGTAAAAAAACATGCGCAAAAGTGCATTCCCAACAACGTTCTTAAAAACACGAACTGCAATACTAGGACTTTAATACGCATCAACAAACAACAAGAAAAACACTAGATAAAAAAAGATACAGTGGAGTGTAGAAATAAAACTCTACGTTTGGTTTACGTGGATATTTTTTTTGGATTAATTTATATTTCTGTTTGAATTGGTGGATTTGGTATCTTATAGGTACAAATAGAAAATTAGGTGTCTTGGAAGCAAAAATGATCAAAGAGTAAGAAAAGAGTTACAATTAGGAAAATAAAATCAAATTAAAAGAGAGAATCCCTCAACATCTTCCGTAGTGTACGTCCACAAAGTCGAGCATAACTTTCTCATCCGGACTCCAAATCAACTGGTTGCGGCGGCATTAGAAAGCTATTTCAGCTGGCTACAATACATGTCTAACGGCAAAAATCCAAATTCGGACTCGAACATGGTCAAAATTGGATTCCAAAAGCGATCATGAAAATACGTACTACAAATCGAGGACATGAATGGGCATCAAGAAACGTGCACAAAAACTCTCGCTGAAAAAGATACGCACGTCTGTAAGAGTACAAAAGCATGCACAAAAGTACTCACGCAAAAGTGCATTCGTAAAAAGGATCTTGTAAAGACAGACAAACTACAATCCGAGGACATTAATACAAATCAACAAACATGCCCAAGCACACTCGCTCAAATGGACATGCACAAACGTACATGTAAAAAAACATGCGCAAAAGTGCATTCGCAACAACGTTCTTAAAAACACGAACTACAATACTAGGATTTTAATACGCATCAACAAATAACAACAAAAACACTAGATAAAAAAGATACAGTGGAGTGTAGAAATAAAACTCTACGTTTATGTTTACGTGGATTTTTTTTAGGATTAATTTATATTTCTGTTTGAATTGGTGGGTTTGGTATCTTACAGGAACAAATCGAAAATTAGGTGTCCAGGAAGCAAAAATGATCAAAGAGTAAGAAAAGAGGTACAATTAGGAAAATAAAATCAAATTAGAAGAGAGAATCCCTCAACATCTTCGGTAGTGTACGTCCACAAAGTCGGGCATAACTTTCTCATCCGTACTCCAAATCAACTGGCTTCGGCGGCATTAGAAAGCTATTTCAGCTGGCTACAATTCCTGTCTAACGGCAAAAATCCAAATTCGGACTCCAACATGGTCAAAATTGGATTCCAAAAGCGATGATGAAAATACGTACTACAAATCGAGGACATGAATGCGCATCAAGAAACGTGCACAAAAACTTTCGCTAGAAAGATACGCACATAAGTAATAGTACCAAAGCATGCACAAAAGTACTCATGCAAAAGTGCATTCGCAAAAAGGATCATGAAAACACAAACTACAATCCAAGGACATTAATACAAATCAACAAACATGCACAAGCACACTCGCTCGAATGGACATGCACAAACGTACATGTAAAAAAACATGCGCAAAAGTGCATTCGCAACAACGTCCTTAAAAACACGAACTACAATACTAGGACTTTAATACGCTTCAACAAACAACATAAAAAACACTAGATAAAAAAGATACAGTGGAGTGTAGAAATAAAACTCTCTGTTTACGTTTACGTGTATTTTTCTTTTTGGATTAATTTATATTTCTGTTTGAATTGGTGGATTGGGTATCTTATAGGTACAAATCGAAAATTAGGTGTCCAGAAAGCAAAAATGATCAAAGAGTAAGAAAAGAGTTGCAATTAGGAAAATCAAAATAAAATTAGAAGAGAGAATCCCTCAACATCTTTGGTAGTGTACGTCTACGAAGTCGAGCATAACTTTCTCATCCAGACACCAAATCCACTGGTTCCGGCGGCATTAGAAAGCTATTTCAGCTGGCTCTAATTCATGTCTAACGGCAAAAATCCAAATTCGGACTCCAACATGGTCAAAATTGGATTCCAAAAGCGATCATGAAAATACGTACTACAAATCGAGGACTTGAATGCGCATCAAGAAACGTGAACAAAAACTCTCGCTAAAAAGATACGCACGTAAGTAAGAGTACAAAAGCCTGCACAAAAGTACTCACGCAAAAGTGCATTCGCAAAGAGGATCATGAAAACACAAACTACAATCCTAGGACATTAATACAAATCAACAAACATGCACAAGCACACTGGCTCAAATCGACATGCACAAACGTACATGTAAAAAAACATGCGCAAAAGTGCATTCGCAACAACGTTCTTAAAAAACACGAACTACAATACTAGGACTTTAATACGCATCAACAAACAACATAAAAAACACTAGATAAAAAAGATACAGTGGAGTGTAGAAATAAAACTCTACGTTTACGTTTACGTGGATTTTTCTTTTTGGATTAATTTATATTTCTGTTTGAATTGGTGGATTTAGTATCTTATAGGTACAAATCGAAAATTAGGTGTCCAGAAAGCAAAAATGATCAAAGAGTAAGAAAAGAGTTGCAATTAGGAAAATAAAATCAAATTAGAAGAGATAATCCCTCAACATCTTTGGTAGTGTACGTCCACGAAGTCGAGCATAACTTTCTCATCCAGACTCCAAATGAACTGGTTCAGGCGGCATTAGAAAGCTATTTGAGCTGGCAACTATTCCTGTCTAACGGAAAAAATCCAAATTCGGACTCGAACATGGTCAAAATTGGACTCCAAAAGAGATCGTGAAAATACGTACTACAAATCGAGGACATGAATGCACATCAAGAAACGTGCACAAAAACTCTCGCTAGAAAGATACGCACGTAAGTAAGTACAAAAGCATGCACAAAAGTACTCACGCAAAATTGCATTCGCAAAAAGGATCATGTAAACACAAACTACAATCCTAGGACATTAATACAAATCAACGAACATGCACAAGCACACTCGCTCGAATGGACATGCACAAACGTACATGTAAAAAAACATGCGCAAAAGTGCCTTCGCAACAACGTTCTTAAAAACACGAACTACAATACTAGGACTTTAATACGCTTCAACAAACAACATAAAAAACACTAGATAAAAAAGATACAGTGGAGTGTAGAAATAAAACTCTACGTTTACGTTTACGTGTATTTTTCTTTTTGGATTAATTTATATTTCTGTTTGAATTGGTGGATTTGGTATCTTATACGTCCACGAAGTCGAGCATAACGTTCTCATCTGGACTCCAAATCAACTTGTTCTGGCGGCATTAGAAAGCTGTTGCAGCTGGCTACAATTCCTGTCTAACGGCAAAAATCCAAATTCGGACTCGAACATGGTCAAAATTGGATTCCAAAAGCGACCCTGAAAATACGTACTACAGTTCGAGGTCATGAATGCGCATCAAGAGACGTGCACAAAAACTCTCGCTAGAAAGATATGCACATAAGTAAGAGTACAAAAGCATGCACAAAAGTACTCACGCAAAAGTGCATTCTCAAAAAGGATCATGAAAACACAAACTACAATCCTAGGACATTCATACAAGTCAAAAAACATGCACAAGCACACTCGCTCAAATGGACATGCACAAACGTAAATGTAAAAAAACATGCGCAAAAGTGCATTCCCAACAACGTTCTTAAAAACACGAACTGCAATACTAGGACTTTAATACGCATCAACAAACAACAGCAAAAACACTAGATACAAAAGATACAGTGGAGTGTAGAAATAAAACTCTACGTTTACGTTAACGTGGATTTTTTGTTTAGATTAATTTATGTTTCTGTTTGAATTGGTGGATTTGGAATCTTATAGGTACAAATCGAAAATTAGGTGTCCAGGAAGCATTAATGATCAAAGAGTAAGAAAAGAGTTGCAAATAGGAAAATCAAATCAAATTAGAAGAGAGAATCCCTCAACATCTTTGGTAGTGTACGTCCACGAAGTCGAGCAAAACATTCTCATCTGGACTCCAAATCAACTAGTTCCGGCGGCATTAGAAAGCTGTTTCAGCTGGCTACATTTCCTGTCTAACGGCAAAAATCCAAATTCGGACTCGAACATGGTCAAAATTGGATTCCAAAAGCGATCATGAAAATACGTACTACAGTTCGAGGACGTGAATGCGCATCAAGAAACGTGCACAAAAACTCTCGCTAGAAAGATACGCACATAAGTAAGAGTACAAAAGCATGCACAAAAGTACTCACGCAAAAGTGCATTCGCAAAAAGGATCATGAAAACACAAACTATAATCCTAGGACATTAATACAAATCAACAAACATGCACAAGCACACTCGCTCAAATGGACATGCACAAACGTATATGTAAAAAAACATGCGCAAAAGTGCATTCGCAACAAGGTTCTTAAAAACACGAACGACAATACTAGGACTTTAATACGCATCCACAAACAACAGCAAAAACACTAGATAAAAAAGATACAGTGGAGTGTAGAAATAAAACTCTACGTTTACGTTTACGTGGATTTTTTTCCGGATTAATTTATAATTCTGTATGGATTGGTGGATTTGGTATCTTATAGGTACAAATCCAAAGTTAGGTATCCAGGAAGATAAGGTGATGAAAGAGTAAGAAATGAGTTGCAATTAGGAAAATAAAAGCAAATTAGAAGAGAGAGATCCCTCAACATCTTTGGTAGTGTACGTCCACGAAGTCGAGCATAACTTTCTCATCTGGACTCCAAATCAACTGGTTCTGGCGGCATTAGAAAGCTGTTTCAGCTGGCTACAATTCCTGTCTAACAGCCAAAATCAAAATTCGGACTCATACATGGTCAAAATTGGATTCCAAAAGCGACCATGAAAATACGTACTACAGTTCGAGGACATGAATGCGCATCAAGAGACGTGCACAAAAACTCTCCCTAGAAAGATACACACATAAGAAAGAGTACAAAAGCATGCACAAAAGTACTCACGCAAAAGTGCATTCGCAAAAAGGATCATGAAAACACAAACTACAATCCTAGGACATTAATACAAATCAACAAACATGCACAAGCACACTCGCTCAAATGGACATACACAAACGTACTTGTAAAAAAAACATGCGCAAAAGTGCATTCGCAACAACATTATTAAAAACACGAACTACAGTACTAGGACTTTAATACGCGTCAACAAACAACAGCAAAAACACTAGATAAAAAAGATACAGTGGAGTGTAGAAATAAAACTCTATCTTTACGTTTACGTGGATTTTTTTTCTGGATTAATTTATATTTCTGTTTGAATTGGTGGATTTGGAATCTTATAGGTACAAATCGAAAATTAGGTGTCTAGGAAGCAAAAATGATCCAAGAGTAAGAAAAGAGTTGCACTTAGGAAAATAAAATCAAATTAGAAGAGATAATACCTCAACATCTTTAGTAGTGTACATCCACGAAGTCGAGCATAACATTCTCATCTGGACTCCAAATCAACTGGTTCCGGCGGCATTAGAAAGCTTTTTCAGCTGGCTACAATTCCTGTCTAACGGCAAAAATCCAAATTCGGACTCGAACATGGTCCAAATTGGATTCCAAAAGCAATCATGAAAATACGTACTACAGTTTGAGGACATGAATGCGCATCAAGAAACGTGCACAAAAACTCTCGCTAGAAAGATACGCACATAAGAAAGAGTACAAAAGCATGACAAAAGTACTCACGCAAAAGTGCATTCGCAAAAAGGATCATGAAAACACAAACTACAATCCTAGGACATTAATACAAATCAACAAACATGCACAAGCACACTCGCGCAAATGGACATACACAAACGTACTTGTAAAAAAAACATGCGCAAAAGTGCATTCGCAACAACGTTATTAAAAACACGAACTACAATACTAGGACTTTAATACGCATCAACAAACAACAACAAAAACAATAGATAAAAAAGATACAGTGGAGTGTAGATATAAAACTCTACGTTTACGTTTACGTGGATTTTTTTTATGGATTAATTTATATTTCTGTTTGAATTGGTAGATTTGGAATCTTATAGGTACAAATCTAAAATTAGGTGTCCAGGAAGCATTAATGATCAAAGAGTAAGAAAAGAGTTGCAATTAGGAAAATTAAATCAAATTAGAAGAGAAAATCCCTCAACATCTTTGGTAGTGTACGTCCACGAAGTCGAGCATAACGTTCTCATCTGGACTCCAAATCAACTAGTTCTGGCGGCATTAGAAAGCTTTTTCAGCTGGCTACAATTCATGTCTAACGGCAAAAATCCAAATTCGGACTCGAACATGGTCCAAATTGGATTCCAAAAGCGACCCTGAAAATACGTACTACAGTTCGAGAACATGAATGCGCATCAAGAGACGTGCCCAAAAACTCTCGCTAGAAAGATACGCACATAAGTAAGAGTACAAAAGCATGCACAAAAGTACTCACGTAAAAGTGCATTCGCAAAAAGGATCATGAAAACACAAACTACAATCCTACGACATTAATACAAATCAACAAACATGCACAAGCACAATCGCTCAAATGGACATGCACAAACGTACATGTAAAAAAACATGCGCAAAAGTGCATTCGCAAGAACGTTCTAAAAAACACGAACTACAATACTAGGACTTTAATACGCATCAACAAACAACAGCAAAAACACCATATAAAAAAGATACTGTTGAGTGTAGAAATAAAGTTCTACGTTTACGTTTACGTGGAATTTTTTTTTTGGATTAATTTATATTTCTGTTTGAATCGGTGGATTTGGTATCTTATAGGGACAAATCGAAAATTAGGTGTCCAGGAAGCAAAAATGATTACAGAGTAAGAAAAGAGTTGCAATTAGGAAAATCAAATCAAATTAGAAGAGAGAATCCCTCAACATCTTTGGTAGTGTATGTCCACGAAGTCGAGCGTAACTTTCTCATCCGGACTCCAAATCAACTTGTTCCGGCGCCATTAGAAAGCTATTTCAGCTGACTACATTTCCTGTCTAACGGCAAAAATCCAAATTCGGACTCGAACATGGTCAAAATTTGATTCCAAAAGCGATCATGAAAATCCGTACTACAGTTCGAGGACATGAATGCGCATCAAGAAACGTGCACAAAAACTCTCGCTAGAAAGATACGCACATAAGTAAGAGTACCAAAGCATGCACAAAAGTACTCACGCAAAAGTGCATTCGCAAAAAAGATCATGAAAACACAAACTTCAATCCTAGGACATTAATACAAATCAACAAACATGCACAAGCACACTCGCTCAAATGGACATGCATAAACGTACATGTAAAAAAACATGCGCAAAAGTGCATTCTCAACAAGGTTCTTAAAAACACAAACTACAATACTAGGACTTTAATACGCATCAACAAACAACATCAAAAACACTAGATAAAAAAGATACAGTGGAGTGTAGAAATAAAACTCTACGTTTACGTTTACGTGGATTTTTTGTTTGGATTAATTTATATTTCTGTTTGAATTGGTGGATTTGGAATCTTATAGGTACAAATCGAAAATTAGGTGTCCAGGAAAGAGTTGCAATTAGGAAAAGAGTTGCAATTAGGAAAATCAAATCAAATTAGAAGAGAGAATCCCTCAACATCTTTGGTAGTGTACGTCCACGAAGTTGAGCATAACATTCTCATCTGGACTCCAAATCAACTAGTTCCGGCGGCATTAGAAAGCTGTTTCAGCTGGTTACGATTCCTGTCTAACGGCAAAAATCCAAATTCGGACTCGAACAAGGTCAAAATTGGATTCCAAAAGCGACAGTGAAAATACGTACTACAGTTCGAGGACATGAATGCGCATCAAAAGACGTGTACACAAACTCTCGCTAGAAAGCTACGCAAATAAGTAAGAGTACAAAAGCATGCACAAAAGTACTCACGCAAATGTGCATTCGCAAAAAGGATCATGAAAACACAAACTACCATCCTAGGACATTAATAGAAATCAACAAACATGCACAAGCACACTCGCTCAAATGGTCATGCACAAATGTATATGTAAAAAAACATGAGCAAAAGTGCATTCATAACAAAGTTCTTAAAAACACGAACTACAATACTAGGACTTTAATACGCATCAACAAACAACCGCAAAAACACTATATAAAAAAGATACAGTGGAGTGTAGAAATAAAACACTACGCATACGTTTACGTGTATTTTTTTTTTAGGATTAATTTATATTTCTGCTTGAATTGGTGGATTTGGTATCTTATAGGTACAAATCGAAAATTAGGTGTCCAGGAAGCAAAAATGATCACAGAGTAAGAAAAGAGTTGCAATTAGGAAAATCAAATCAAATTAGAAGAGAGAATCTCTCAACATCTTTGGTAGTGTATGTCCACGAAGTCGAGCATAACTTTCTCATCCGGACTCCAAATCAACTTGTTCCGGCGGCATTAGAAAGCTATTTCAGCTGGCTACACTTCCTGTATAACGGCAAAAATCCAAATTCGGACTCGAACATGGTCAAAATTGGATTCCAAAAGCGATCATGAAAATACGTACTACAGTTCGAGGACATGAATGCGCATCAAGAAACGTGCACAAAAACTCTCGCTAGAAAGATACGCACATAAGTAAGAGTACAAAAGCATGCACAAAAGTACTCACGCAAAAGTGCATTCGCAAAAAGGATCATGAAAACACAAACTACCATCCAAGGACATTAATACAAATCAACAAACATGCACAAGCACACTCGTTCAAATGAACATGCACAAACGTACATGTAAAAAAACATGAGCAAAAGTGCATTCGTAACAACGTTCTTAAAAACACGAACTACAATACTAGGACTTTAATACGCATCAACAAACAACAGCAAAAACACTAGATAAAAAAGATACCGTGGAGTGTAGAAATAAAACACTTTGTTTACGTTAACGTTGATTTTTTTTGTTGATTAATTTATATTTCTGTTTGAATTGGTGGATTTGGTATCTTATAGGTACAAATCGAAAATTAGGTGTCCAGGAAGCAAAAATGATCAAAGAGTAAGAAAAGAGTTGCAATTAGGAAAATCAAATCATATTAGAAGAGAGAATCCCTCAACATCTTTGGTAGTGTACGTCCACGAAGTCGAGCATAACTTTCTCATCCGGACTCCAAATCAACTGGTTCTGGCGGCATTAGAAATCTATTTCTGCTGGCTACAATTCCTGTCTAACAGCAAAAATCCCAATTCGGACTCGAACATGGTCAAAATTGGATTCCAGAAGCTATCATGAAAATACGTACTACAGTTTGAGGACATGAATGCGCATCAAGAAACGTGCAAAAAAACTCTCGCTAGAAAGATACGCACATAAGTAAGAGTACAAAAGCATGCACAAAAGTACTCACGCAAAAGTGCATTCGCAAAAAGGATCATGAAAACACAAACTACAATCCTAGGACATTAATACAAATCAACAAACATGCACAAGCACACTCGCTCAAATGGACATGCACAAACGTACATGTAAAAAAACATGTGCAAAAGTGCATTCGCAACAACGTTCTTAAAAACATGAACTACAATACTAGGACTTTAATACGCATCAACAAACAACAGCAAAAACACTAGATAAAAAAGATACCGTGGAGTGTAGAAATAAAACACTTTGTTTACGTTAACGTTGATTTTTTTTTGTTGATTAATTTATATTTCTGTTTGAATTGGTGGATTTGGTATCTTATAGGTACAAATCGAAAATTAGGTGTCCTGGAAACAAAAATGATCAAAGAGTAAGAAAAGAGTTGCAATTACGAAAATAAAATCAAATTAGAAGAGAGTGTTGGGAATCAGACACGTGTACGCAGCGGAAAGCAAAAAATTTATGCGATTTAAACAACTTTAAAACACATAAACACATGTCCGATAATTGAAAACAATTAATTGCGTACCTTTGCGCTTCCAGCGAAATTAAGAACAATGCATGCTTAATTATTCAACTGAATTTAAATCAATTAGCATGCTTGCGTTTAAATCAAATAACATGCTCGCAACATACAAAACGATTTTATGTAATCACATAAAATCATACAAAAACGAACATACAAATTTAATTTAAACATAATCGAATTCATCAACAATTGATTCGAAAGTTTACCTCTTGAAGCGTGAGGTAGACGCACCAAGCAAAGCGGGATTGCTACGGAAACCAATCCGTACAATCCGGGGCAGCAGCGGTTGAGCGGCAGCAGCAGCGAGATGGGCCACGGCGGCGCGTGTGACTCACGCGCGGTCTTCGGGCGGCGCGTGGGGATGCGTGCGGCTTCGGCTCATGTGCTGCTCCTCGATTCTTCGATCTTCGATCTTCCTCCTTTCGGATTTCACCTCGTATACTTCGATCTACTAAACACGTGGCACTAGACAAGTAATAGTTAGAAATAACGGAAGAAAAGAAAGAAGGAAAGGAATACTGAAGGGGATCGGCCAACGGATGGCCGATTCCGGCAAGACGGCGGCGACGACGGCGGTGGTGGCCGCGGGAGAGAGTGGCCGAGAGAGAGAGGGACGGCTAGGGTTAGGGTTAGGTCTTGTGTGTTTGTGCAAGACCTATAAATCATGTATTTATAGTGTCTTTCATAAAACACTAACGGGCTTAAGTTTGACCGGGCCCAACAGCTTAAGTTCGTTAGTTCTTTTACTTGCTCGTCTCTCTCAATTCAATGATCGGAAAATTGTAACGATTACATTTTCGGAATCATTTTAATTTCCTCGTCACTACGAGTGCCAACTCTCAATTTCCAACTTTCCAAAAGTGGAAACCCTAATTCCGTGCACTTTCTAAATTTGGAAACTTCCCGATTTAGAAAGTTCACTAAAACGTTTGCCTATTCTTTTCCTTTTCTTATTCTCATTCATAATTCCAAATAACGAATGTTGGACCCAATCATATTGACTTCCAATCATGCAAAGATAAACTATTTTATCTCTGACCGTTTATTCAAAGATCTCATGTGCACGAGCAGTGTGACCCTCGATGGTTCAGGTGTAAGCTTCCTGTGGGCCCACAACCCTTTGTGGTCAAAACTCGTCCCTTAGAGTTACGATTAAGATGAAACTCGTTTCACCTTAATCACCCTACGAATCATGATTGGCGTCTAGCAACTACGCGTCATGATTCCCTAGATACAAATGAAGTGCTTGCAAGAACCTTCAGATATAGTTAACGTACAGTACGGTCCCTTCGATTCATATGTCCCGATTGAACTAGAGGCATTGGTTCATCGAGACCTCTCTATATGTTCAATGACCGTGCGATCGTTCTAAGTGTTCAATGCCCGTATCAAATTTTCTGCTTTAGGTAAGCCTTACAGTTGCGGCGCCAATGTCGTTTCTTTCCACAGTGATGGCAAGCATCATCAACTTGCTTGCCAACCTTTGCCTTGGGGCCCCCACTACCTTCACCCACTTCGAACTTGCTGTTTGGGAAGGGAACTCTTTCCTTTCTCTTCTTTTGGGAAGAACTCTTCTTTCCAGAAGTAGCAGCAATGAGAACTGAATTCTCTTTCTTAATGGTGGACTCGAAACTGACCAACATGTTCATTAACTCATCCAAGGGAGGATCTAGTTTGTTCATGTTGAAGTTCACTATGAACGATTCATAGGAACTAGGAAGAGACAACAGGATCAAATCCAACGAGAGCTCGGCCGGGAGTGTGACATCGAGATTCACTAGCTTTTCAAGGAGAGTGATCATTTTGAGACAGTGCTCGTGGACCGAAGTCCCTTCGCGCAGTCTCGCCGTGATCAACTCCTTTGTAGCAGCGTACCTCGATGCCCTAATATTCTCACTATACATGCTATCGAGATGAGCCTTTATATCGAAAGCATGCATGTGAGACTCATATTTCCTCGCAAGCGCGGGCTCCATGGCGGCTATCATATAGCACCTAGCATGTGTATCATATTTCTTCCATGCCTCATAAGTTTCCTTTTTCAGCATCAGTCGCTGTGGCAGGTATAGTGGCGGGAAGTTTCTCGTTCAAAACATAGAGACGCCCCTCAACGGTTAGCACAAGTTTAAGACTACGCAACCAATCTAGGTAATTAGGGCCATTGAGTTTATTGTCGAGGATTGACATTATGGGATTCTTAGACATGATTATCTGAGAGGTATAGAGAAGATGATTATTAGAGATTCGCGTTAAATGATTGTTACAATTAAATGTTTGGACTTATGTTATTTAATTGTTCTCCCACTAATTTTATCGAGTTCCACTTCCTCTAGTAGACAAACGAGAAAACTAATTTTTCTTAATGGGCTTTAGGTCCAATAGACAAATATAACCCGTAGTTAATCTAGCCCGATTATATTTGCCCAAAGGTAGATCACAATCAATCATATCCACAATATGACCCTAAATTAATTTTTCTCACACTTCATAATGACCTAAGTTAATCTCGCAAATATTAAAATCGTCGTGTGTCAAGTCTAACCTACAAATCAAAGATGCTCATAGAACTTGATTATGCCAAACTAATGCAGTCCCTAGTTAATCTAGCCGACCACGTTAATCCAACATAACCCTTTTCTATGGCTACCTTCATCGCTACGTCAATTGAATTACAGCTTACTCTACCATAGCACTCCCCGCTAACACGGCTTACTGCACTACAGTAAAGGGCTACACATAATCCAACCGTTGGCAGAAGGAAAGAAATAACTCAACAGATTGGGTTTTTCTTTATAGCTTGAAATGATTCTTAATTAGATTAAGAATGAGGGGTTTTATTAAAAGTTTTATCTCATCATAAGGTTCGGATTGGTCTATGTGATTCCTACATCTATGTTCTCTAAAGGTATATGGAAACGCATATTGTCCTAAGAGGAACATACGACCTAACTACATAATTAATTACAATAATTAATTATCGGGTTTTTCAAAATAATTATAGAACCTCAACTTAGCATAAATCATTCAAATAATGTTGAGGTACTACTAATTAGGTTGAACTATAATCAATATTATATTTGTGTTCTATTAATTGAAATCAATTTAACAATTTAAATTAATTAATTAATCTAACACATATTTACTAAAATAGATGATTGTCGATCCAATTATCTAATTGGAATTAATTGAAAATAAGTTTCCAAAAATTAAAATCAATTTGTTTTAAGTTTAATTTTAGAAATCTGAAATAATTTTTTTATTTTTTTTTATTTTCAGTGAACCGGTTCGGCCCAACCGGTCTGACCGGTTCGGACCGAAGCGGTCCGGTTCTGCCCGGTCCAGTTGACCCAAATCAGTGGGCCGGGTCAGTCGGACCGATAACCGGTCTGACCGACCCGAATCCACGTGGATTCGGTCAATTAGATCGCACACAACCATCGAACCGGCCAGTTCGATGGTTCGATCCAAACAATTTAAAAACCGACGTTTAAAAAATAATTTCAGATCCGATTTTCCAATTTTAAACAATTTTAAAGCTGGAAAAATTCTAAACAATATTTCAAAAATATTTTAAACTTACGAAAACTCCCAATTACATAATACAACAATCACTACTTTAATAAATCGAACATGCATAAAATCATAGCATATTAAAACGAACGCAATTAATTGCGCACCGAGCTGTGATACCACTGTTGGGAATCGGGCACGTGTACGCAGTGGAAAACAAAAATTTTATGCGATTTAAACAATTTAAAACACATAAACACATGCCCGACAATATTGAAAACAATTAATTGCGTACCTTTGCGCTTCCAGCGAAAATAAAAACAAGATACATGCTTAATTATTTAAACAAATTTAAATCAATTAACATGCTCGCGTTGAAATCAAATAACATGCTCGAACATACAAATCAATTTCATGTAATCACATAAAATCATACAAGAACGAACATACATATTAGATTTAAACATAAACGGATCAAGAACAATGAATTCGTGAGTTTACCTCTTGAAGCGTGAGGTAGGAGCACTAAGCAAGACGAGATTGCTACGGAAACCAATCCGTAAAATCCGGGGCAGCAGCGGTGCAGCGGCAGCAACGGCGAGACAGGCCACGGTGGCGCGTGTAACTCACGCGCGGTCTTCGTGCGGCGCGTGGGGTTGCGTGCGTCTTCGGCTCGTGTGCTGCTCCTCGATTCTTCGATCTTCGATCTTCCTCCTCTCGGATTTCACCTCGTATACTTCGATCTACTAAACACGTGGCACTAGACACGTAATAGTTAGAAATAACGGAAGAAAAGAAAGAGGGAAAAGAGTACCGAAAGGGATCGTCCAACGGATGGCCGATTCCGGCGACTTTCCGGCCACGGCGGCGCGGTGGCCGAGGAGAGAGGGCCGAGTGAGAGAGAGTGTGAGCGGCTAGGGTTGGGGTTTGTGTTGTGTGTGTGTAAGACCTATAAATCTTGTATTTATAGTGTCTTGCATAAAACCCTAGCGGGCTTAAGTTGGACCGGGCCCATCAGCTTAAGTTCGTTAGTACTTTTACTTGCTCGTCTCTCTCAATTCAATGACCGAAAAATTGCAACGATTACATTGCCGAGTCATTATAAAGTCCTCGTCATTACGAGTGCCAACTCTCAATTTCCATCTTTCCAAAAGTGGAAACCCTAGTTCAGTGCACTTTCTAAATTTGGAAACATCCCGATTTAGAAAGTCAACTACAATGTTCGCCTATTCTTTTCCTTTTCTGATTCTCATTCATAATTCCAAATTACGAATGTTGGACCCAATCATATTGAATTCCAATCATGCAAAGATAAACATATTTTACCTTTGACCGTTTATTCAAAGATCTCATGTGCACGAGCAGTGTGACCCTCGATGGTTCAGGTGTAAGCTAGCCGTGGGCCCACAACCCTTTGTGGTCAAAACTCGTCCCTTAGAGTTACGATTAAGATGAAACTCGTTTCACCTTAATCACCCAACGAATCAAGATTGGCGTCTAGCAACTACGCGTCATGATTCCCTAGATACAAATGAAGTGCTTGCAAGAACCTTCAGATATAGTTAACGTACAGTACGGTCCCTTCGATTCATATGTCCCGATTGAACTAGAGGCATTGGTTCATCGAGACCTCTCTATATGTTCAATGACCGTGCGATCGTTCTAAGTGTTGTAATCGTTACGTGCATGACTTAGAGAATCGAATTCTCTAATCATCACTTAGTCAGCTCTGGCCAGAGACTTAGAATGATTACAAACTATCAGAACACACAGGACATCCAAGACTATTCTAGCGATCGAATCCCCGACTACAATGCACAGACCTCCCACTAGATTTCGGACTGCACGAACACTGGCCCTTGGGATGGTCCTCGGTGGAACTCAGGGACAGGTCACGATACAGCTGGTCCTCTAGTGAAGTCACGGTGATGTCTAGGTCATAAGGACTAATGGTGTACAACTATACCATAGATATCTCTACTCGATTATTGGGAACCACTTAGAGATTTCTAGGGTGAGGGAGTTCAGTGAACTCGTCAACTTACGAGCACCCACTTATGCATGCCGATATCACAATACCGTTTACTGATGAGATGCAGTACACATACACTAAGTGCTAGTCTCTTAATGGGAAAGGCCGATATCCTCATTGGTGGCGTAACCCTTCGACTAGGAACACGTTTAACAGTTATAATACTAAAGTAAATATCTCACGATCATAACGATCATTTACTCGTACTTTTTATAACTGTAAGGACTATATCTATGCTTGTGACAAAGGGACAAAGATATAGAATGCCAAGTTGCTTTATCATTAATACGAATAAAGGTTCGTTTATTACAATAATAAATACGAAGGACCACAGCCACATGTTGGCTTGTTGGTCACCTACTCTAATACTAGGACTTTAATACGCATCAACAAACAACAGCAAAAACACTAGATAAAAAAAATACAGTGGAGTGTAGAAATAAAACACTACGTTTACGTTTACGTTGATTTTTTTTGTGGATTTATTTATATTTCTGTTTGAATTGGTGGATTTGGTATCTTATAGGTACAAATCGTAAATAAGGTGTCCATGAAGCAAAAATGATCAAAGAGTAAGAAGAGAGTTGCAATTAAGAAAATCAAATCAAATTAGAAGAGAGAATCCCTCAACATCTTTGGTAGTGTACGTCCACGAAGTCGAGCATAACTTTCTCATCCAGACTCCAAATCAACTGGTTCGGGCGGCATAAGAAAGCTATTTCAGCTGGCTACAATTCCTGTCTAATGGCAAAAATCCAAATTCGTACTCGAACATGGTCAAAATTTGATTCCAAAAGCCATCATGAAAATACGTACTACAGTTCGAGGACATGAATGCGCATCAAGAAACGTGCACAAAAACTCTCGCTAGAAAGATACGCACTTAAGTAAGAGTACAAAATCATGCAAAAAAGTACTCACGCAAAAGTGCATTCGCAAAAAGGATCATGAAAACACAAACTACAATCCTAGGACATTAATACAAATCAACAAACATCCACAAGCACACTCGCTCAAATGGACATGCACAAACGTACATGTAGAAAAACATGCGCCAAAGTGCATTCGCAACAACGTTCTTAAAAACACGAACTACAATACTAGGACTTTAATACGCATCAACAAACAACAGCAAAATCACTAGATAAAAAAGATACAGTGGAGTGTAGAAATAAAACTCTACGTTTACGTTTACGTTGATTTTTGTTTTTGATTAATTTATATTTCAGTTTTAATTTGTGGATTTGGAATCTTTTAGGTACAAATCGAAAATTAGGTGTCCAGGAAGCAAAAACGATCAAAGAGTAAGAAACGAGTTGCAATTAGGAAAATCAAATCAAATTAGAAGAGAGAATCCCTCAACATCTTTGGTAGTGTACGTCCACGAAGTCGAGCATAACTTTCTCATCCGGACTCCAAATCAACTGGTTCCGGCGGCATTAGAAAGCTATTTCAGCTGGCTACAATTCTTGACTAACGTCAAAAATCCAAATTCGGACTGGAACATGGTCAAAAGTGGATTCGAAAAGCGATCATGAAAATACGTACTATAGTTCGAGGACATGAATGCGCATCAAGAAACGTGCACAAAAACTCTCGCTAGAAAGATACGCACATAAGTAAGAGTACAAAAGCATACAAAAAAGTACTCACGCAAAAGTGCACTCGCAAAAAGGATCATGGAAACACAAACTACAATCCTAGGACATTAATACAAATTAACAAACATGCACAAGCACACTCGCTCAAATGGACATGCACAAACGTACATGTAAAAAAACATGCGCAAAAGTGGATTCGCAACAACGTTCTTAAACACACGAACTACAATACTAGGACTTTAATACGCATCAACAAACAACAGCAAAAACACTAGATAAAAAAGATACAGTGGAGTGTAGAAATAAAACACTACGTTTACGTTTACGTTGATTTTTTTTTGTGGATTAATTTATATTTCTGTTTGAATTGGTGGATTTGGTATCTCATAGGTACAAATCGTAAATTAGGTGTCCATGAAGCAAAAATGATCAAAGAGTAAGAAAAGAGTTGCAATTAAGAAAATCAAATCAAATTAGAAGAGAGAATCCCTCAACATCTTTGGTAGTGTACGTCCACGAAGTCGAGCATAACTTTCTCATCCAGACTCCAAATCAACTGGTTCGGGCGGCATTAGAAAGCTATTTCAGCTGGCTACAACTCCTGTCTAATGGCAAAAATCCAAATTCGTACTCGAACATGGTCAAAATTTGATTCCAAAAACCATCATGAAAATACGTACTACAGTTCGAGGACATGAATGCGCATCATGAAACGTGCACAAAAACTCTCGCTAGAAAGATACGCACATAAGTAAGAGTACAAAAGCATGCACAAAAGTACTCGCGCAAAAGTGCATTCGCAAAAAGGATCATGAAAACACAAACTACAATCCTAGGACATTAATACAAATCAACAAACATCCACAAGCACACTCGCCCAAATGGACATGCTCAAACATACATGTAGAAAAACATGCGCCAAAGTCCATTCGCAACAACGTTCTTAAAAACACGAACTACAATACTAGGACTTTAATACGCATCAACAAACAACAGCAAAATCACTAGATAAAAAAGATACAGTGGAGTGTAGAAATAAAACTCTACGTTTACGTTTACGTTGATTTTGGTTTTTGATTAATTCTATTTGAATTGGTGGATTTGGTATCTTATAGGTACAAATCAAAAAATAGGTGTCAAGGAAGCAAAAATGATCAAAGAGTAAGAAAAGTGTTGGAACTAGGACAATAAAATCAAATTAGAAGAGAGAATCCCTCAACATCTTTGGTAGTGTACGTCCACGAAG
>NW_012193806.1:67232-116948 GCF_000504015.1 Erythranthe guttata | reverse complement strand
TGTCCACGAAGTCGGGCAACTCCACTGTATCTTTTGTATCTAGTGTTTTTGCTGGTTGTTTGGTTATGCGTATTAAATTCCTAGTGTTGTAGTTCGTGTTTTTAAGAACGTTGTTGCGAATGCACTTTTGCGCATGTCTTTTTACATGTACGTTTGTGCATGTCCATTTGAGCGCGTGTGTTTGTGCGTGTTTGTTGATTTGTATTAATGTCCTAGGATTGTATTTTGTGTTTTCATGATCCTTTTTGCGAATGCACTTTTGCGTGAGTACTTTTGTGCATGCTTTTGTACTGTTACTTATGTGCGTATCTTTTCTAGCGAGTGTTTTTGTGCACGTTTCTTGATGCGCATTCACGTCCTAGAACTGTAACACGTATTTTCATGATCGCTTTTGGAATCCAATTTTGACCATGTTCGAGTCCGAATTTGGAAATTTGACGTTAGACACGAATAGTAGCCAGCTGAAATAGCTTTCTAATGCCGCCGGAACCAGTTGATTTGGAGTTCGGATGAGAAAGTTATGCTCCACTGCGTGGACACTACCGAAGTTGTTGAGGGATCCTCTCTTTTAATTTGATTTTATTTTCCTAATTGCAACTCTTTTCTTACTCTTTGATCATTTTTGCTTCATGGACACCTTATTATCGATTTGTACCTATAAGATACTAAATCCACCAATTAAAACAGAATTCTAAATTAATCCAAAAAAAAATCCAGGTGAACGTAAACGTAGAGTGTTATTTCTAAACTCAACTGTATCTTTTGTATCTAGTGATTTTGCTGGTTGTTTGGTTATGCGTATTAAAGTCCTAGTGTTGTAGTTCGTGTTTTTAAGACTGTTGTTGTGAATGCACTTTTGCGCATGTTTTTCGGATGTACGTTTGTGCATGTCCATTTGAGCGAGTGTGTTTGTGCATGTTTGTTGATTTGTATTAATGTCCTAAGATTGTAGTTTGTGTTTTCATGATCCTTTTTGCGAATGCACTTTTGCGTGAGTACTTTTGTGCATGCTTTTGTACTGTTACTTATGAACATATCTTTTGTAGCGAATGTTTCTGTGCACTTTTCTTGATGCGCATTCATGTCCTCGAACAATAGCACGTATTTTCATGATCGCTTTTGGAATCCAATTTTGACCATGTTCGAGTCCGAATTTGGAAATTTGACGTTAGATTGGGATAGTAGCCAGCTGAAATAGCTTTCTAATTACGCCGGAACCAGTTAATTTGGAGTCCGGATGAGGAAGTTATGCTCAACTTCGTGGACACTACCGAAAATGTTGAGCGATCCTCTCTTCTAATATGATTTTATTTTCCTAATTGCACTCTTTTCTTACTCTTTGATCATTTTTGCTTCATGGACACTTAATTATTGATTTGTACCTATAAGATACTAAATCCACCAACTGATACAGAAATATAAATTAATCCATAAAAAAATCAACGTAAACGTAAACGTAGTTCTAAACTCCACTGTATCTTTTGTATCTAGTGTTTTTGCTGGTTTTTTGGTTATGCGTATTAAAGTCCTAGTGTTGTAGTTCGTATTTTTAAGACTATTGTTGCGAATGCACTTTTGCGCATGTTTTTCGGATGTACGTTTGTGCATGTCCATTTGAGCGAGTGTGTTTGTGCATGTTTGTTGATGTGTATTAATGTCCTAGGATTGTAGTTTGTGTTTTCATGATCCTTTTTGCGAATGCAGTTTTGCGTGAGTACTTTTGTGCATGCTTTTGTATTGTTACTTATGTGCGTATCTTTTCTAGCGAGTGTTTTTGTGCACGTTTCTTGATGCGCATTCATGTCCTCGAACTGTAGCACGTATTTTCCTGATCGCTTTTGGAATCCAATTTTGACCATGTTCGAGTCCGAATTTGGAAATTTGACGTAAGGCAGGAATTGTAGCCAGATGAAATAGCTTTCTAATGTCGCCTGAACCAGTTGATTTGGAGTCCGGATGAGGAAGTTCTGCTCGACTTCGTGAATACTGAAGATGTTGAGGGATCCTTCTTCTAATATGATTTTATTTTCCTAATTGCAACTCTTTTCTTACTCTTTGATCAATTTTGCTTCATGGGCACCTTATTATCGATTTGTACCTATAAGATACTAAATCCACCAATTAAAACAGAAATATAAATTAATCCAAAAAAAATCCACGTAAACATAAACGTAGAGTGTTATTTCTACACTCCACTGTATATGTTTTGTATCTAGGGTTTTTTCTGTTTGTTTGGTTATGCGTATTAAATTCCTAGTGTTGTAGTTCGTATTTTTAAGAACGTTGTTGCAAATGCACTTTTGCGCATGTCTTTTTACATTTACGTTTGTGCATGTCCATTTGAGCGCGTGTGTTTGTGCATGTTTGTTGATTTGTATTAATGTCCTAGGATTGTAGTTTGTGTTTTCATGACCCTTTTTGCGAATGCACTTTAGCGTGAGTACTTTTGTGCATGATTTTGTAGTGTTACTTATGTGGGTATCTTTTCTAGCGAGTGTTTTTGTGCACGTTTCTTGATGCGCATTCATGTCCTCGAACTGTAGCACATATTTTCATGATCGCTTTTGGAATCCAATTTTGACCATGTTCGAGTCCGAATTTGGAAATTTGACGTTAGACAGGAATTGTAGCCAGCTGAAATAGATTTCTAATGCCAGCAGAACCAGTTGATTTTGAGTCCGGATGAGAAAGTTATGCTCGACTTCATGGACACTACCGAAGATGTTGGGGGATCCTTCTTCTAATTTTATTTTATTTTCCTAATTGCAACTCTTTTCTTACTCTTTGATCATTTTTGCTTCATGAACACCTAATTATCGATTTGTACCTATAAGATACTAAATTCACCAATTAAAAAAGAAATATAAATTAATCCAAAAAAAAATCCACGTAAACGTAAACGTAAAGTGTTATTTCTAAACTCCACTGTATCTTTTGTATCTAGTGATTTTGCTGGTTTTTTGGTTATGGGTATTAAAGACCTAGTGTTGTAGTTCGTATTTTTAAGACTGTTGTTGCGAATGCACTTTTGCGCATGTTTTCGGATGTACGTTTGTGCATGTCCATTTGAGCGAGTGTGTTTGAGCATGTTTGTTGATTTGTATTAATGTCCGAGGATTGTAGTTTGTGTTTTCATGATCCTTTTTGCGAATGCACTTTTGCGTGAGTACTTTTGTGCATGCTTTTGTACTGTTACTTATGTGCGTATCTTTTCTAACGAGTGTTTTTGTGCACGTTTCTTGATGCGCATTCATGTCCTCGAACTGTAGCACGTATTTTCATGATATCTTTTGGAATTCAATTTTGACTATGTTCGAGTCCGAATGTGGAAATTTGACGTTAGATTGGAATTGTAGCCAGCTGAAATAGCTTTCTAATGACGCCGGAACCAATTGATTTGGAGTCCGACTGAGGAAGTTATGCTCGACTTCGTGGACACTACCGAAGATGTTGAGCGATCCTCACTTCTAATATGATTTTATTTTCCTAATTGCAACTGTTTTCTTACTCTTTGATCATTTTGTGCTTCATGAACACCTAATTATCGATTTGTACCAATAAGATACTAAATCCACCAATTAAAACAGAAATATAAATTAATCCAAAAAGAAATCTACATAAACGTAAACGTAGAGTGTTATTTCTAAACTCCATTGTATCTTTGGTATCTAGTGTTTTTGCTGGTTGTTTGTGTTAGGATAGTAGACTAAAAGTCTCGCTTTTAGCTACATAATTTTATTATTGAATTAATAAACTAGTTTATTATCATTTTATGAGAATCTGCACTAGGGTATTCAATGCATTTAATTGATTGTTTGTCAATTAATTAAAAGCACAAGTCTAATATTCTAATAGTATTCGAGATGGTGTGCTACGGCGCATAGAAAGATCATTTCGAAAGTTCGTTTAGAATATAAAGATAAACGTTCACAATCTAGATGGAAATTGACTAACCATTGGTAAAAGATTGTAGCACAATATTTAAGTGATTGGTCTTGATCACAGTAAACAGAGAATAACTTTTGTAGTTATTGTTTTGACTTATTGTGCTAGCACACCCGGCATGTGTTGAACCGGACAAAGTGAAATAATTGTTTCATCACTATTCAAAATGAAACTGTATTATTTCTAGTTGACAGTAAATTACTTACTCTCTTAATCCCTAGATAATTAACGTACATATTTAATTTATGATCTCTACTTTGATGTCACAATGGGAGAGATTCCTATATTGAGTCAAATGGTCCCCGGTGCATTGGGTAGAGACATTAAGAATTAATAGGTGGAAATTAATTATCGAAAGGAATCCACATCTCTGAAATATGGGATTGATAATAATCCTTCAGTAGCTTATAAGATTTGTTTATGCCAAGTCCTGGCCAGGTGGATTTCGTATCCGGCATACTCAAATAAGTTAAGCGGGTAAGACTCATGAAAAGAAACCATTTAATTTATTTAGCAGTGAATAAATTATTTGGTGGTTATAAGATTTCTTAATGTGGGGAGAATCTAAGTAACGATCGACCGGAGCTCGAATGTAATATTTGAGAATATAAACGGGAGTTATATAATTATTTGGTAGTGGAAAATAAATAATTATTTAATGATTAATTAAATGAATTCTTTTAAGAGTTTGGATTTAATTAATTATTAGTTGCCCGATTTATATTTTCTCCTTTAGTCCCTATTGTAGCCCAATGGAATTTCTAATTAATCGAGAAAATAAAGTTTAACCAATATTATATATTGGAATTAATATAGCCGAAAATTAAGTCCCCATTGGACTTTAATTTTCGACTATATAGAGTTATAGAAGGAGTGGGATTTGTTTCCATGTAATCCTCTCTATGTGTGACTCTAATTCCTTGTGCTATATAATAGAGATTGAGTTGATGAGAGGACGAGAATTCCTACACGCCTATTCACGTTCTGGAGATGAGAATATTTTTCTCTTCTTATTTTCTCTCTAAGTTTCTCGATTATAGATTTATATTTCTTTAAGTACAAGTCCACCCTTGTAGAAGAATTATTAATCCGGGATATACAATAGAAGATTATAGGTTTTTAGAGCAAACTATAATTCCCGAATTTTCTGAGCAGTCCTGCGAAGAAATTCGTCACAAATCAACCGTTCGTCGGATAGGCTCGAAATTAATACAGTAGCTTCCAAACCCTTAGATCTACTATCCGTCCAAAGGGTTTCTCGATCGGATCAACGATCGCGGAGATATCGGTGAAGGAAGATGACTGGAAATTTATGGACAGCAGCTTTTACGAAGGTTGAAGGCTTGACGTGGATCCTCGTTCGTGCGCCGAAGATAGAAACGAATCTGCTCGCGTAAACTGTAAGTTGCTAGATTAGATTTATTCCGCTTTAAACGAATCTAATCAAAGCATGTTAATAAAATTAAAACCGACTAATCTAGAACCTTTTGCGAATTTTCATTGAATCCTGGGCTTCACATCCCAACAATTGGTATCAGAGCTTCTTTGATTAATTCGTTTGAGGTTCACATGTTGTCCAAAATTGCATGAAACGGAAAATTCATATGTTGCATGTAGCGTTTTGTTTCTGACTTTGTTTTGCAGAATAGAAAATCCGCTATTATGGTTATGAATATTTTATTTATGTTTTATGTGAATGGATCCCACTGCCTCGTGAGTGGTTACTTGTCGGTTTTAATTTCCATCTTGTGATATTGATGGAAGATCGTGTGCCTACGATATTTTTATTTTTTGTAATTTTTCTAGAGGAGTTTTAGATAGAAATTACATAGATAGAATAGAGCAGATTTTGTTCTCGGAATTGTTTGCGCGACTGTGCCGTTTCTGTTATCCCGGCCTAGTCCTCGAACTGTAGCACGTATTTTCATGATCGCTTTTGGAATCAAATTTTGACCATGTTCGAGTCCGAATTTGGAAATTTAACGTTAGACAAGAATTGTAGCCAACTGAAATAGATTTCTAATGCCGCCGAAACCAGTTGATTTGGAGTCCGAATGAGAAAGTTATGCTCGACTTCGTGGACACTACCGAAGATGTTGAGTGATCCTTCTTCTAATTTGATTTTATTTTCCTAATTGCAACTCGTTTCTTACTCTTTGATCATTTTTACTTCATGAAAACCTAATTATGGATTTGTACCTGTAAGATACTAAATCCACCAATTAAAACATAAATATAAATTAATCCAAAAAAAAATCCCCGTAAACGTAAACGTAGAGTGTTATTTCTAAACTCCACTGTATCTTTTGTATCTAGTGTTTTTGCTGGTTGTTTGGTTATGCGTATTAAAGTCCTGGTGTTGTAGTTCGTGTTTTTAAGAACGTTGTTGCGAATGCACTTTTGCGCATGTCTTTTTACATGTACGTTTGTGCATGTCCATTTGAGCGAGTGTGGTCGTGCGTGTTTGTTAATTTGTACTAATGTCCTGGGATTGTAGTTTGTGTTTTCATGATCCTTTTTGCGAATGCACTTTTGCGTGAGTACTTTTGTGCATGCTTTTGTACTGTTACTTATGTGCGTATCTTTTCTAGCGAGTGTTTTTGTGCACGTTTCTTGATACGCATTTATGTCCTCGAACTGTAGCACGTATTTTCATGATCGCTTTTGGAATCCAATTTTGACCATGTTCGAGTCTGAATTTGGAAATTTGACGTTAGACAGGAATTGTAGCCAGCTGAAATAGCTTTGTAATGCCTCCGGAACTAGTTGATTTCGAGTCCGGATGAGAAAGTTATGCTCGACTTTGTGGACCGAAGATGTTGGGGATCCTTCTTCTAATTTGATTTTATTTTCCTAATTGCAACTCTTTTCTTACTCTTTGATCATTTTTGCTTCATGAACACCTAATTATCGATTTGTACCTATAAGATACTAAATCCACCAATTAAAACAGAAATATAAATTAATCCAATAAAAAATACACGTAAACGTAAACGTATAGTGTTATTTCTAAACTCCATTGTATCTTTTGTATCTAGTGATTTTGCTGGTTGTTTGGTTATGCGTATTAAAGTCCTGGTGTTGTAGTTGGTGTTTTTAAGACTGTTGTTGCGAATGCACTTTTGCGCATGTTTTTTATAGATTTACGTTTGTGCATGTCCATTTGAGCAAGTGTGTTTGTGCGTGTTTGTTGATTTTTATTAATGTCCTAGGATTGTAGTATGTGTTTTCATGATCCTTTTTGCGAATGCACTTTTGCGTGAGTACTTTTGTGCATGCTTTTGTACTGGTACTTATGTGCGTATCTTTTCTAGCTAGTGTTTTTGTGCACGTTTCTTGATGCGCATTCATGTCCTCGAACTGTAGCACGTATTTTCATGATCGCTTTTGAAATCCAATTTTGACCATGTTCGAGTCCGAATTTGGAAATTTTACGTTCGACAGGAGTTGTAGCCAGCTGAAATAGCTTTCTAATGCCGCCGGAACCTGTTGATTTGGAGTCTGGATGAGAAAGTTATGCTCCACTTCGCGGACACTACCAAAGATGTTGAGGGAGCCTTCTTCTAATATGATTTTATTTTCCTAATTGCAACTCTTTTCTTACTCTTTGATCATTTTTGCTTCATGAACACCTAATTATCGATTTGTACCTGTAAGATACTAAATCCACCAATTAAAACAGAAATATAAATTAATCCAAAAAACAATCCACGTAAACGTAAACGTAGAGTGTTATTTCTACACTCCACTTTATCTTTTGTATCTAGAGTTTTTGCTGTTTGTTTTGTTATGCGTATTGAAATCCTAGTGTTGTAGTTCGTGTTTTTAAGAACGTTGTTGCGAATGCACTTTTGCGCATGTTTTTTTAGATGTACGTTTGTGCATGTCCATTTGAGCAAGTGTGTTTGTGCATGTTTGTTGATTTGTATTAATGTCCTAGGATTGTAGTATGTGTTTTCATGATCCTTTTTTCGAATGCACTTTTGCGTGAGTACTTTTGTGCATGCTTTTGTACTGTTACTTATGTTGATTATCTTTTCTAGCTAGTGTTTTTGTGCACGTTTCTTGATGCGCATTCATGTCCTCGAACAGTAGCACGTATTTTAATGATCGCTTTTGGAATCCAATTTTGACCATGTTCGAGTCCGAATTTGGAAATTTGACGTTAGACAGGAATTGTAGCCAGCTTAAATAGCTTTCTGATGCCGCCAGAACCAATTGATTTGGAGTCTGGATGAGGAAGTTATGCTCGACTTCGTGAACACTACCGAAGATGTTGAGGGATCCTTCTTCTAATATGATTTTATTTTCCTAATTGCAACCCTTTTCTTACTCTTTGATCAATTTTGCGTCATGGACATCTTATTATCGATTTGTACCTATATGATACAAAATCCACCAATTAGAACAGAAATATAAATTAATCCCAAAAAAATCCAGGTAAACGTAAACGTAGAGTGTTATTTCTAAACTCCACTGTATCTTTTGTATCTAGTGTTTTTGCTGGTTGTTTGTTTATGCGTATTAAAGTCCTAGTGTTGTAGTTTGTGTTTTTAAGACTGTTGTTGCGAATGCACTTTTGCACATGTTTTTTTACATGTACGTTTGTGCATGTCCATTTGAGCGAGTGTGTTTGTACATGTTTATTGATTTGTATTGATGTGCTAGGATTGTAGTTTGTGTTTTCATGATCCTTTTTGCGAATGCACTTTTGCGTGAGTACTTTTGTGCATGCTATTGTACTCTCACTTATGTGAGTATCTTTTCTAGCGAATATTTTTGTGCACTTTTCTTGATGTGCATTCATGTCCTCGAACAGTAGCACATATTATCATGATCGCTTTTGGAATCCAATTTTGACCATGTTCGAGTCCGAATTTGGAAATTTGACGTTAGACAGGAATTGTAGCCAGCTGAAATAGCTTTCTAATGCCGCCGGAACCAGTTGATTTGGAGTTTGGATGAGAAAATTATGCTCGACTTCGTGGACACTACCAAAGATGTTGAGGGATCCTTCTTCTAATATGATTTTATTTTCCTAATTGCAACTCTTTTCTTACTCTTTGATCATTTTTGCTTCATGGACACCTAATTATAGATTTGTACCTATAAGATAATAAATCCACCAATTAAAAAAGAAATATAAATTAATCTAAAAAAAATCCACGTAAACGTAAACGTAGAGTGTTATTTCTACACTCCACTGTATGTTTTGTATCTAGTGTTTTTGCTGTTTGTTTGGTTATGCGTATTAAAGTCCTAGTGTTGTAGTTCGTATTTTTAAGAACGTTGTTGCGAATGCACTTTTGCGCATGTCTTTTTACATGTACATTTGTGCATGTCCATTTGAGCGAGTGTGTTTGTGCATGTTTGTTTATTTGTATTAATGTCCTAGGATTGTAGTTTGTGTTTCCATGATCCTTTTTGCGAATGCACTTTTGCGTGAGTACTTTTGTGCATGCTTTTGTACTGTTACTTATGTGCGTATCTTTTCTAGCGATTGTTTTTGTGCACGTGTCTTGATGCGCATTCATGTCCTGGAACAGTCGCACGTATTTTCATGATCACTTTGGAATCCAATTTTAACCATGTTCGAGTCCGAATTTGGAAATTTGACGTTAGACAGGAATTGTAGCCAGCTGAAATAGCTATCTAATGCCACCAGAACCAGTTGATTTGGAGTCTGGATGAGGAAGTTATGCTTGACTTTGTGGACACTACCAAAGATGTTGAGGGATCCTCTCTTCTAATATGATTTTATTTTCCTAATTGCAACTCTATTGTTACTCTTTGATAATTTTTGCTTCATGGACACCTAATTATCGATTTGTACCTATAAGATACAAAATCCACCAATTAAAACAGAAATATAAATTAATTCAAAAAACAATCCACGTAAACGTAAACGTAGAGTGTTATTTCTATACTCCACTTTATCTTTTGTATCAAGTGTTTTTTTCTGTTTGTTTTGTTATGCGTATTAAAGTCCTAGTGTTGTAGTTCGTATTTTTAAGAACGTTGTTGCGAATGCACTTTTGCGCATGTCTTTTTACATTGACGTTTGTGCATGTCCATACGAGCGAGTGTGTTTGTGCATGTTTGTTGATTTGTATTAATGTCCTAGGATTGTAGTTTGTGTTTTCATGATCCTTTTTGCGAATGCACTTTTGCGTGAGTAGTTATGTGCATGCTTTTGTACTCTTACTTATGTGCGTTTCTTTTATAGCGAGTGTTTTTGTGCAAGTTTCTTGATGTGCATTCATGTCCTCGAACAGTAGCACGTATTTTAATGATCGCTTTTGGAATCCAATTTTGACCATGTTCGAGTCCAAATTTGGTAATTTGACGTTAGACAAGAATTGTAGCAAGCTGAAATAGCTTTCTAATGCCGCCATAACCAGTTGATTTTGAGTACGGATGAGGTAGTTATGCTCGACTTCGTGAACACTACCGAAGATGTTGAGGGATCCTTCTTCTAATATGATTTTATTTTCCTAATTGCATCTCTTTTGTTACTCTTTGATCAATTTTGCGTCATGGACATCTTATTATCGATTTGTGCCTATAAGATACAATATCCACAAATTAAAACAGAAATATAAATTAATCCAAAAAAGAATCCACGTAAACGTAAACGTAGAGTGTTATTTCTAAACTCCACTGTATGTTTTGTATCTACTGTTTTAAATGTTTGTTTGGTTATACGTATTAAAGTCCTAGTGTTGTGGTTCGTATTTTTAAGAACGTTGTTGCGAATGCACTTTTGCATTTACGTTTGTGCATGTCCATTTGAGCGCGTGTGTTTGTGCATGTTTGTTTATTTGTATTAATGTCCTAGGATTGTAGTTTGTGTTTTCATGATCCTTTTTGCGAATGCACTTTTGCGTGAGTACTTTTGTGCATGCTTTTGTACTGTTACTTATGTGCGTATCTTTTCTAGCGAGTGTTTTTGGGCACGTTTCTTGATGCGCATTCATGTCCTCGAACAGTAGCACATATTTTCATGATTTTTTTTGGAATCCAATTTTGACCACGTTCGAGTCCTAATTTTGAAATTTGAGGTCAGATATGAATTGTAGCCAGCTCAAATAGCTTTCTAATGCTGCAAAAACCATTTGACTTGGAGTACGGATGAGAAAGTTATGCTCGACTTCGTGGACACTACCAAAGTTGTTGAGGGATCCTCCTTCTAATTTGATTTTATTTTCCTAATTGCAACTCTTTTCTTACTCTTTGATCATTTTTGCTTCATGGGCACTTAATTATCAATTTGTAACTATAAGATACTAAATCCACCAATTCAAACAGAAATATAAATTAATCCATAAAAAAATCAACGTAAACGTAGAGTGTTATTTCTAAACTCCACTGTATCTTTTGTATCTAGTGTTTTTGCTGGTTGTTTGTTTATGCGTATTAAAGTCCTATTGTTATAGTTCAAGTTTTTAAGCACGTTTTTGCGAATGCACTTTTGCGCATGTCTTTTTACATGTACGTTTGTGCATGTCCATTTGAGCGAGTGTGTTTGTGCATGTTTGTTGATTTGTATTAATGTGCTAGGATTGTAGTTTGTGTTTTCATGATCCTTTTTGCGAATGCACCTTTGCGTGAGTACTTTTGTGCATGCTTTTGTACTGTTATTTATGCGAGTATCTTTTCTAGTGAGTTTTTTTGTGCACGTTTCGTGATGCGCATTCATGTCCTCGAACTGTAGCACGTATTTTCATGATAGGTTTTGGAATCCAATTTTGACCATGTTCGAGTCCGAATTTGGAAATTTGACGTTAGACAGGAATTGTAGCCAGCTGAAATTGCTTTCTAATGCCGCCGGAACAAGTTGATTTGGAGTTCGGATGAGGAAGTTATGCAGGACTTCGTGGACACTACCAAAGATGTTGAGGGATCCTTCTTTTAATATTATTTTCTTTTCCTAATTGCAACTCTTTTCTTATTCTTTGATCATTTTTTATTCATGGACACCTAATTATCGATTTGTACCTATAAGATACTAAATCCACCAATTAAAACAGAATTGTAAATTAATCCAAAAAAAAATTCACGTAAACGTAAACGTAGAGTGTTATTTCTACACTCCACTGTATGTTTTGTATTTAGCCTTTTTGCTGTTTGTTTGGTTATGCGTATTAAAGTCCTAGTGTTGTAGTTCGTATTTTTAAGAACGTTGTTGTGAATGCACTTTTGCGCATGTCTTTTACATGTACATTTGTGCATGTCCATTTGAGCGAGTGTGTTTGTGCATGTTTGCTGATTTGTTTTAATTTGCTAGCATTGTAGTTTGTGTCTTCACGATCCTTTCTGCGAATGCACTTTTGCGTGAGTACTTTTGTGCATGCTTTTGTACTGTTAGTTATGTGCGTATCTTTTCTAGCTAGTGTTTTTGTGCACATTTCTTGATGCGCATACATGTCCTCGAACAGTTGCACGTATTTTCATGATCGCTTTTGGAATCCAATTTTGACCATGTTGGAGTCCGAATTTTGAAATTTGACGTTGGACAGGAATTGTAGCCAGCTGAAATAGCTTTCTAATGCTGCCAGAACCAGTTGATTTGGAGTCCGTATGAGGAAGTTATGCTCGACTTCGTAAACACTACCGAAGATGTTGAGGGATCCTTCTTCTAATATGATTTTATTTTGCTTCATGGACAACTTATTATCGATTTGTACCTTTAAGATACTAAATCCACTAATTAAAACCGAAATATAAATTAATCCAAAAAAAAAGCCACGTAAACGTAAACGTAGAGTGTTATTTCTACACTCCACTGTATGTTTTGTACCTAGTGTTTTTTCTGTTTGTTTGGTTATGCGTACTAAAGTCCTAGTGTTATAGTTGGTATTTTTAAGAAAGTTGTTGCGAATGCACTTTTGCGCATGTCTTTTTACATTTACGTTTGTGCATGTCCATTTGAGCGCATGTGTTTGTGCATGTTTGTTGATTTGTATTAATGTCCTAGGATTGTAGTTTGTGTTTTCATGATCCTTTTTGTGAATGCAATTTTGCCTGAGTACTTTTGTGCATGCTTTTGTACTGTTATTTATGTGCGTATCTTTTCTAGTGAGTGTTTTTGTGCACGTTTCGTGATGCGCATTCATGTCCTGGAACTGTAGCACGTATTTTCATGATAGCTTTTGGAATCCAATTTTGACCATGTTCGAGTCCGAATTTGGTAATTTGAGGTTAGACAGGAATTGAAGCCAGCTGAAATAGCTTTCTTATGCCGCCGGAACCAGTTGATTTGGAGTTTGGATGAGAAAATTATGCTCGACTTCGTGGACACTACCAAAGATGTTGAGGGATCCTTCTTCTAATATGATTTTATTTTCCTAATTGCAACTCTTTTCTTACTCTTTGATCATTTTTGCTTCATGAACACCTAATTATCGATTTGTACCTATAAGATACTAAATCCACCAATTCAGACAGAAATATAAATTAATCCAAAAACAAATCTAGGTAAACGTAAACGTAGAGTGTTATCTCTAAACTCCACTTTATCTTTTGTATTTAGTGTTTTTGCTGGTTGTTTGGTTATGCGTATTAAAGGTCCTAGTGTTGTAGTTCGTGTTTTTAAGACTGTTGTTGCGAATGCACTTTTGCGCATGTTTTTTTACATGTACGTTTGTGCATGTCCATTTGAGCGAGTGTGTTTGTGCATGTTTGTTGATTTGTATTAATATGCAAGGATTGTAGTTTGTGTTTTCATGATCCGTTTTGCGAATGCACTTTTGCATGAGTACTTTTGTGCATGCTTTTGTACTCTTACTTATGTGCATATCTTTTTTAGCGAGTGTTTTTTTGTACGTTTCTTGATGCGCATTCATGTCCTCGAACAGTAGCACGTATTTTCATGATTGATCTTGGAATCCAATTTTGACCATGTTCGAGTCCGAATTTGGAAATTTGACGTTAGACAGGAATATTAGCCACATGAAATAGCATTCTAATGTCGCCGAAAGCAGTTGATTTGGAGTCCGGATGAGAAAATTATGCTCGACTTCGTGGACACTACCGAAGATGTTGAGGGATCCCGCTTCTAATTTGATTTTATTTTCCTATTTGCAACTCTTTTCTTACTCTTTGATCATTTTTGCTTCATGGACACTTAATTATCGATTTGTACCTATAAGATACTAAATCCACCAATTTAAACAGAAATATAAATTAAACCACAAAAAAATCCACGTAAATGTAAACGTAGAGTGTTGTTTCTAAACTCCACTGTATCTTTTTTATCTAGTGTTTTTGCTATTTGTTTGTTTATGCGTATTAAAGTCCTAGTGTTGTAGTTCGTATTTTTAAGAACGTTGTTGCGAATGCACTTTTCCGCATGTCTTTTTACATGTACGTTTGTGCATGTCCATTTGAGCGAGTGTGTTTGGGCAGGTTTGTTGATTTGTATTAATGTCCTAGGATTGTAGTTTGTGTTTTCATGATCCTTTTTGCGAATGCACGTTTGCATGAGTACTTTTGTGCATGCTTTTGTACAGTTACTTATGTGCGTATCTTTTCTAGCGAGTCTTTTTGTGCACGTTTCTTGATGCACATTCATGTCCTCGAACAGTAGCACGTATTTTCATGATCGCTTTTGGAATCAATTTTTGACCATGTTCGAGTCCGAATTTGGAAATTTGACGTTGGTCAGGTATTGTAGCTAGCTGAAATAGCTTTCTAATGCCGCCAGAACCAGTTGATTTGGAGTCCGGATGAGAAAGTTATGCACGACTTCGTGGACCCTACCAATGAAGTTGAGAAATCCTTCTTCTAATATGATTTTATTTTCCTAATTGCAACTCTTTTCTTACTCTTTGATCATTTTTGCTGCATGGACACCTAATT
The DNA here is from genome assembly GCF_000504015.1 of Erythranthe guttata. The sequence continues at coordinate 102,143 of NW_012193806.1, read as the reverse complement.
ATCTATTTGTATCTATAAGATACTAAATCCACCAATTAAAACATAAATATAAATTAATCCAAAAAAAAGCGATAAAGTTTTGGATAGTATAATTACGGTAATTGGTAGATTTAGGAACTTAATTCCTTGTGGATCGATATCCGGAATTCACTATTCTGCAAAACGCGATACTGTACACTTGCGGTTATTTATACGTAGGTTTTACGCGTATCAAGTTTTTGGCGCCGTTGCCGGGGACCAATTTGATTTTATCTTTGTTGATAGTGTTACCAATTATCAGATTATTAATTTAGCTATTTACTTGTTTTATTTTCGATTTTTACCTTGATTTTAACCAATCACTTTGTTTATGCCCAGGAGTCGAAATTTGGAAATCATACCTTACGATCCCGAGATTGAAAGGACGTTTCGAAGACGAAGGGCCACACGCAAACAACAAAGTGAACGAATGGCCGAAGATCAAGGAAATCCAGAGCACCTGGCCTTTGAGTACAATCGAGAGCCAGGACGAGATCACGAGGAGCCAAGACCGAACCTGCCACCCGAGCGAACAATGCGAGAATACCGAACTCCAGCTGTGAATGAGAACTATCGGGAATCACGAAACCGACGATAGCCGCAAACAACTTCGAGCTAAAGACGGGATTAATCAACATGGTCATGGCGAACCAATTCTCCGGAGCAGCCACTGTAGATCCAAATCTCCATCTTGCCAATTTCTTGGAGATTTGTGACACAATCAAAGTTAACGGTGTTTCTGATGATGCCATCCGGTTGAAGCTATTCTCATTTTCTGTCAGAGATAATGTGAAGAGTTGGCTTTTGAGTCTTAATCCTGGATCACTCACCTGTTGGGAAGAATTATCACAAGCCTTTCTGGCACGATTCTTTCCACCCTCGAAGACCGCACAACCACGAAGAGATGTAGGCAATTTCAGACAGATGAGCCAAGAGCCGATGCACGAGTCGTGGGAGAGATTCAAGGACTTATTACGACAATGCCCTCAACACGGATTCAACCCGTGGGATCAAATGGAGTTATTCTACAATGGGCTCGATCAACCAGCCCGATCTTTAGTCGATGCTGCCTCAGGTGGATCATTGCAAAACAAGACTCCCACAGACGCTCGAGACATTGTCGAGCGAATGTGTGAGAATGCTTACCATTGGCCGTCCGAATGGAGTGGTATACAAAAGGTGGCCGGAGTCCACCAACTAGATCCTTTAGCCGCAGTTTCACCACATTTAGCGACCCTATCAAATCAGGTCGCCCTATTATCAGTTCGAGGGACACAGACCGAACGAGTAGCAGCAGCAAGTACTTCACAAGCCACAAACGACGATTGGGAGCAGGCACACTTTATGAACCACTGATTCAACAATTTCCGGGGAACCAACAATCAGAACCAAAACCCTACTCATTACCACCCGGGAATTCGGAATCACGAGAACTTCTCCTACGCCAATCCAAAGAATGCCCTACAACCACCTTCCGATTTCAACCATCAAAGAGAGCAACGAGGGCCAACGTATGACGAGCGTCTTCACCGACAAGAACAGGAAATGGAGGGCCTGAAATCAACAATGAAGAACATGGAAAAGCAAATAGGGGAAATCGCCCAATCCATGTCCACAATGGCCAAAGGTGGATTTCCGAGCAATACCGAAGTCAATCCAAAACAAAGCTGTCAAGCCATAACCACCTGAAGTGGTTTGCAAATGACCGATCCTCCTTATCCGACGGACGAGTCACCAAGGCCAGTTGTACAACCGACCCCGGTCGAGCCGGAAATCACCATTTCAGGGAGTGGTACAAAAGAGTTCAACGGCACGAAGTTCTAAAAACTTCGTGTTTTCAGAACTTGCAATTATGGTGATAATTCCTAGGCATTCGCAAGCTTAACATTCAACGGCACTTAGTCACTCACTATTACCAAAAACCACAAATCATACAATTGCTTCAAGTATCCAATATTTGCAAGTTAAAGATAGAAAGAATTTATACTTACATGCATATATTTGACTCCAAATACTCACCAAATTATTTTACTCAACTAATATTGAACAATAAGCTATTGGGATCATTGGGGCTTTGTGGCTTTCAATTGTTAGGCTCTTTGGTCCGAGGTAGGTAATATGGGAATGTGTGGCTAATTTTCTTGAATTGAGGTGATTACGCCAAAATTTGAAAGATAGGCGTTTGAAACAATGAATTCACCTCTAGGGACTTTAATAAACTCGACTCTCCAAAATTCACACGTCAACACTTTTGCCTTTTAGGCAATGGATCGAATTTTCAACACAATTCAACAACTAGTCCTTATTTCTCCCTTCTAATCTATTCTTCTTCTTCTTCTATTTTTTTTTTTTTTTTTTTTTTTTTTCGAAGAAGAAGAAAGATCTTATAAGAATTTTCGATCGACCTCCAAGGGATAATTATTCAAGAATCTCCACTTTTCTACCTTCTACATATTGGTTAAAAGAAAGAACACCTTTTCTCCGAGGCTCAAATCACTACAACAAAAATGTCTTTTAGAGACATTGAAAAAATGTCCTAAAATGTACCATTTCGGGACATTTATACTTCTAGAGGCAAATAAAATATATGTCGCGTAGTTGTGTGTCGCAATAGCTCACGGGGCACTTATTAAATGTCCCGATAGAAATTTATTATCAAGTCACTTATATATGTCCCAATAAATTATTTTTGAGGCACAAATATACGACCTGTAAAGATATCCGTATCAGTGCCTAAAATCTTTTGGAGACACTTAGTTCAGTCAGAAGACATTTATATATGTCCCTAAAATATAATATTAAATATCAATTTTATGCATTAATATATTTTTATAAAAGTTATAATTTAATAGATACCTACATATTAAAATTCTAAAAGAACAGCAAACATAATAACATTCTCAACTATCATTGATGAAAAATTCAACTGTAATTGAACATTATAGTCAATAAATACTACTACAAATCACAAGTCTTACAATATAAAATTACAATATCCCAAACTTCGTAAGTTTCTAACCAAAAAAATGAAAGTGTATCTTGAACAAAAACAAACGGCCTAACTTCAGCTCACATTGAATTCTACGTGATGAAACCAATAATCAAACTCGTCATCCAAAATAACCTGCATGTACAAAATATATACATAAGTTAGTAAAAAGAAACATCAACAATATGAAAGTCAGTTTTACCTTAAAAAAATCAGTTTTTCTTCTTGTATTACCAAGTGATAACCAAATATGAATTAAATTCAACGAATAGAAATGGTAATGTATAAATGAAACCAAGTTAAAGAAGACTAGAGGTAAATAGAACATACCAATAACAAGATATTTGAGTTTTATCATCCAAGGTAACATGCATCTGCATGTACAATACATACATCAATTATAAATAAGAAACAAGTTCCAAAATAATATTAATGTTAACAATACAAAGGCATATATTCTCAAATATCCCCCCAATATATAAATAGCTTACATTTATGTATCAGAAGAAACAAGTGATATCACTATATTAACAAGAGAGGTCCAATTAACAAGAGAGGTCCAATTAAGACAATCAACCAACAAAAAATGATGATCTATAAAAAAATACAAATAATAGAACATAAAGCCGTATATTGCCTCTTGGTAAAAATCCTCAAATTTGTGTGCTTGCACAAATAATGAATATAATGTAAAATACAATAAAATTCAACAGACAATAAGCAACAGTAAACATGAAAGATTAGCCTTGCAAAGAAGGAAAAATTGTCAAGAATTAATACCCGATATTATCTTCACGGTCTTTATCAGATAACTTCCAATTCTCTTTCAAAAGTTGAATACTTGGATTTCTGTTTTTTTGGGCCACTCATAGCATCAAACAATCTTTATCTTCCTTTCTTCATGTAGTTCTCATCAAATCAAATGTACCAAGAAATAATCAAGAAACGGAGTTATGAAAATCATGAAACGATAGAGGAGGGAAAGATAAGTCCTCCTTATTGGATAATGAACAATTACAAAATCCTATCTTACAAATCAAAATAGAGATTGCCTTGTGACATGAATATTAAAGACATTAAAATTTGACCTAAGCTCATTACAATGGCCAACCTACTACAACTATTTCATCACATCTGGTTTCACGTTCCATCCGCACTCAACCACCATCTATAGCCATTATTGATAGTATAATAACAATGAAATCAAAATTAACAGCTAGATTAGAAAAACAAAACTTACTTTTGCAGTCAATTTTAGAGAACTTGCCATCAACAAGGTGAGCGTCGAAATCGGCCAAATGAACAGTTCGAGGAATCACCCTTAAAATCTCAGTCCGATCAAAATCGTATAATGAAAATCATGGTTCCACCTTGTTTGTGCCTGTTTTATTCCTATAACATGTATTGTCGATATAGAATAATTTTACAAAGTAACTCGCACACTAAAAAAATAAGAAGAACATAATAATCAAATCAAAAGTAGTCTCATTTTTCTACTGAGACAACAAAGGATAACAAATGTTGGAATTTATTTGTGAGATATGAGTTTAAGATTCAATAACTTGGCAAAATTTCGTCATTTAACAAATGATGATTTATCATTATATACCTTCTCTTCTTTTCTTCCGCAATTCCTCACTTTCGGTATCAAGCAATCAAATGGGTTGTTAAAGGAATTAATTGCAATCATATTCTTATTTGCAATTACAAATAATGCATCCACATACATAATGATTATTTGATACTATAAATCAATTTCTCAAAAGAAAAAAAAAAAAGAAAAAAACCAGTGATTAAGGGCTAGAGGTTTGGTGATTTGAAATCGATCACCATAAATAGGGAAAGCAAAGATGGAATTACCTTCGGCTTTCTTCTTCGCTGTCGTAACTGGAAGGAAACAGAATGAGGCGTTCTTCATCTTTGCAGTTGGAAGGAAAAAACCTAGGGTTTTTTTTTCTTTTTGTGAAGAACAGATAAAAATCCGAATTAAATTGGGGGAAAGTGTAAAAAGCACCGTTTAATCAAGTCAAAACTTTCACAATTAAAAAAATGTCCCCAAATTTTAAGAAAAAAAGGAATATTTTATCTAACTCACTGATAAATGGGTTATAGAGGCATTTATTAAAAAATGTCTCTTAAATTTAAGTGTCCCTAATACACTTTTACATAGGAAAAAATAATAAATGTCCCAATAAATAATATTGGGGCATTTCTGAAAAAATGCCTCAAAACAAGTGTCGTAATAAACACTTTTTGTTGTAGTGAATCAAGCTTGTAAGGATAATTTGACAAAAAGGGTAGGCTTGAAAGGCTCAAACGGTTCAAAAAAGGCCCAAATCATATCCCAAATCACTTATTATCAACACTTCGTATCATAAATGTCCTAAGGTGAGATTTAAAACCGAACAAAGCATGATTGAGCACAAATACATTCCAAATTTAAAATGCAAAACATTCAACCAAAGCAATGCACAAGGTGTGATTCCTAGCAATAATTCACTTCTACGTTCCGTTGAATCGAAAGCTAAACAAATATCTACTCCTTAAAAGCATAAAACAAGTAGTCTCATCATCAAACATTGACCATCTCTCATCATCATAATTCATCGATGCAACGAAAACAAAACTAAAGCATGCAAACTAAAGCATGCAAACGAAAACAAATAAAGCGCACATAAACGAAAACAAGTAGTTAACACCCCCAAACTTAAAATTCACATTGCCCTCAATGTGATTCGCCCGGAGTTTAAGGATAGAAAACACCTGTTTAAATGTCGGGACCACCGTCGGGTTGCTCACCAACTCCACCGTGCGCATGAGCATTAGAATTGTGAGAATTGTGGGTTGGAAAACCTTGTTAATCGGCCCCGTTTTATTTTTATTTTTTTAATTTTTTTTATTTTTTTAATTTTTTTTTATTTTTTTAATTTTTTTTTTTTTTAATTTTTAATTTTTTTTTTCGGACGGCCGTGCGGAATTTAGGCCTGCAATCCGCACGGCCGTGCCAAAAGACGGATTTGGGCAGTAGCCCTTCGAATCTCAGACGGCCGTGCGAGATTTTGGCCTAAAATCCGCACGGCCGTGCCAAAAGCTGGTTTTGGGCAGTAGCCTCCCCGAAGTTTCACACGGCCGTGTGAGATTTCGCCCTCTTTCTTGCACGGCCGTGTCAATAATTGCATTTCGGTCCCTGCAAAATAAAAACTTCTTATTAGTGCCCCTGAAACTTTTTTTTTTTTTTTTTTTTTTTTTTTTAAAGTAGAAAAATAAAATAAAATAAAAGAAAAACTAAAAATTTAAAATAACATAAAATAAAAACGAAAGCTCGGGTTGCCTCCCGAGAAGCGCTAAGTTTACAGTCTTCAGCCGGACTTTGTCTGCTTCTTTGTTCAAGCTAACGTGACCGGAGTCACTTGGCGATTGCATTCCTCTCCCCAATAATGCTCGTTTGGTTCGTTAGGTGGCCACATCCACCTTGCACGTTCATCATTGTTATCATCCAAGCTCTTTTGACTGTCCCTCGGCGGAGTTGAAATTGAGCTCGCACAATAAACTTGCTCCTTCCGACTATCTTTTCCGCCACCATCTCCTGCACTCAAAGCTCCTTTCCCATGGTCTAAGATCAAAACGTCAAAATCGTCATGATTTGTAAAATCCACAAGATCAATAGCATAACAATCATTATCATCACATGGATTTTTCTTAGCGCTAAAAACGTTAAACTTGATCGTTTGATCGTGCACCGTCATTGTAAGATCACCACTAGCGCAATCAATTAGAGTTTTCGACGTGGCTAAAAACGGCCTTCCTAGAATAAGAGGTATCTCCCTATCTTCATCTATATCAAGTATAACGAAATCCACAGGGAAAATAAATTTATTCACTTTCACTAGCACATTCTCTAAAATACCTTTTGGGTAAACTAAAGACCTATCGGCTAATTGAAGGGCTATAGCCGTTGGTTCAATCTCACCTAACCCAAGATTTTTGTAAATGGAATAAGGCATAAGATTAATGCTAGCACCTAAATCAAGGAGTGACCTAAAATTTTTACCTCCAATAGTGCAAGGGATAGTGAACTTACCTGGATCGCCGAGTTTTTGTGGAAGGGGTCGTACAAGAATTTCACTGCATTGCTCCGTGAGTTGGATGATCTCGTTCCCTTGCAATTTATTCCTCTTTGTCACGAGATCTTTGAGGAACTTCACCCACTTTGGCATCTTTTGAAGGGCTTCAATAAACGGGATACTTATTTGGATTTCCTTCAGCTTGTCCAAAAATCTTTGATACTCGGTATCGAGCTTCTTCTTCATAAGCTTCTGAGGATATGGAATTGGAGGGGCTCGTGATTTCACTGGAGATGATAGTGGTTCTTCGTGAGTCGCTTCTTTTTCCCCAATCACGCTCGGCTTCTCGATCACCGTGTTTTGCTTCTCTTTTCGTGGGGCTTCCTCCAATTGTCTCCCATTCCTTAAACTCACAGCGTTGCACTGCTCGACGTTGTTCTTCCGAGGATCTTCCGTATTCGACGGCAGTGCTCCCGATGGCCTCGCGGTTAGCTGGGTTGCAAGTTGACCCATTTGTGTTTCCAAATTTCGGATGGAGGCTTGGGTGGTTGTCATGAATTGCGCCAAAATATTTGCGAGATCTACACCTTGAGGTTGAGCTTGAGGCGGATTTTGGAATCTGGGAGCTGGTCGTGAATGATTTGGCGGTTGACCTTGAGGTGTTGCTTGCCTTTGTCCTTGCTGAGTTCCTCCCAACCCAAAGTTAGGGTGATCCTTCCATCCCGGATTATATGTGTTGGAGTACGGGTTCCTCTGTTGTCGGTTGGTGTCATGCACATAATTCAGAGACTCCGTTTCTTCTACGCGCTGGTCGGGAGCTTGGACTGCATGGACTTGCTGAGTCTGCAAAGCCGCGACTTGCTTCGATAGCTTCTCCAATTGGGCTGTGATTGCAGTGACTCCATCTAACTCCAAAATTCCTCCCGTCTTGACTGCTCCGCTATTCGACCGGTCCGATGCTCGCATGTATTTATTTCTAGCGATTCGTTCCAAGAGCTCGTATGCTTCGTCGTAAGTCAAACTCATGAACATACCTCCAGCTGCAGAGTCGAGCACTGTCCTCGAGTTGTCTTGCAGTCCATCGTAAAATATTTGCAGTTGGCGCCACTCTTGTAGTCCGTGATTCGGGCACCTCCTTACTAACTGTTTGAACCGCTCCCACGTCTCGAATAATGCTTCACCGGCTTCTTGAATGAAGTTTTGAATTTCTCGCCGGATTCTCTCAGTTTTTGCTGGGGAGTTGTATGTGTTCATGAAAAGTTGAGCTAGCTGGGCCCACGACGATATGGAGTGCGGTGCACGAGTTTGCAACCATTCTCGGGCTTCTCCTTGTAGGGAGTACTTGAACAGGCGGAGTTGAAGTGCTTCGGGTGTTACTCCGTTCATCTTGTGCGAGTCACACGTTTCAAGAAAGTTGACCAAGTGAAGATGTGGATCTTCATGAGCCAATCCGCTGAATAGACCATTGTTTTGGAGCATCGTGAGGAGTCCCGCTCGAATCTCGAAATTGTTGGCTTCAATGGGGGGCTGCTGGATGCTTGATTGGAACCCATTGAGTGTCGGGACGGTGTACTCATGCAGTGCTCGTTGACGCGGTGGTGGATTAATTAGCTGGCGCTGCTCTTGCTCGTTGACGATTTCTCTCGCTACATTCGGTGGGTGCCTTTGGTCACCTTCCCCACGGTTAATCTCTTCTTCCATTGTTGCGGGAGCGTTTTGAGTTAACCTTTGATTTCTCCTTGCTTGCCTAAACGTTCGCTCAATTTCGGGATCGAGAGGTAACAAGCTCGTATCGTGTCCTCTTCGCATAAAAAGTACCTAAAAAAATAAAAAAAAAATAATTAAAAAAAATAAAAAAAATGGCTGAAGTAAGAAAAATTGCTCAAATTTAATATTAGGATAAATAAATAATTTAGCCGTATTCCCCGGCAACGGCGCCAAAAACTTGTTGGGTGCTAAATACCAACACGCAAGTGTACGTATCGCAAACAAGTAGTAAAGTAGACTCGTGAGAGTCGGATGTCGATCCCACAGGGAATACGCAAATTATTTAATCCTAAGTACCAAATCTTAACAATTACGATTTTTATCCAGCCTACGCAGGGTTGTCAATTTAATTAACTAAATAAATTAAACTAATTAAGAAAGCAAGTAATCACGAGAAAATATCAATATAAAACGGATCTAGGATTTTATCTTCCCCCTATGCGATAATTCTTCACCCAATTAATCTCCTATCATGCAAGTTACGATTCCCGATTGTTAACCCAAGACACAAAATTATTCATAACCAGCTGTCGCTGCGTTATAAACCTATTATTCATAAAAGATTCACTATATGTCTATGCAAACCTAGTATAAATAAAGCATTAAATAACAAGTCTCGACAACGGCTACCTAAGGTATTATCTGTATGTCTACGATAATACATGCAATCAACACACGCATTCGGTGAAAAACTACTCGAAGGCTCTTCTATCCCTGTTCTAATTATTAAAACGATCTGTCAATCAATTCTAACAATAACAAATAGCAACATAAGTTAGCTACGCTCATGCACTCAATACGATCAAGATAGAAGAAATAATCGAAGAATTAAACTTGCATAAAAGTAGAAAAATAGGTTCGAGTTACCACATAGGGTTCCAATAAAATCCTAGAATAAAAACTTAGCTACTCATGTTCTCTACGAAAAACATAATAAAAATACAAAAATTCATAAAAATCATAAATAAAAATCAAAGAGGAGAACTAGGATGAAGATTCGTCAAGTCTTCGTCTTCGTTCTTGTGCTCCTTGATCGCGTGTAGAAAGATGAAGAATAAAAACTAAGAAAAACGATAAAAAGGTAAAAGATTCCAAGGTCCATCTAATTGTGTGCTCTTGGCCTTTAAATAGGGTGCAAAAGTCTAATAGGGCGGGTTTCCTTGTATAATTGAGTTTCCTTCACTGCGCCATCACGTCCACCCGGACGGCCGTGTGAGATTTTGAACTAAAATCCGCACGGCCGTGCGGTCTTTTAATTCTCCAGAATTCTGCTTTTTTTCACTTTTGGCCCACTTTTTCTCCGAAATTGCAGTTTTCACCCCAAAAGTTGCCAATTCTTCAATTTGCACCTAAAATACAATTAATAACCATATTAAGCACCAATTATCGTATAAACACATCAAAAGCTCCAATTAAAAGGTACAATTAAGTGTATAAATATACACTTAACAACGAGCGTCTTCACCGACAAGAACAGGAAATGGAGGGCCTGAAATCAACAATGAAGAACATGGAAAAGCAAATAGGGGAAATCGCCCAATCCATGTCCACAATGGCCAAAGGTGGATTTCCGAGCAATACCGAAGTCAATCCAAAACAAAGCTGTCAAGCCATAACCACCCGAAGTGGTTTGCAAATGACCGATCCTCCTTATCCGACGGACGAGTCACCAAGGCCAGCTGTACAACCGACCCCGGTCGAGCCGGAAATCACCATTTCAGGGAGTGGTACAAAAGAGGCTAGTAAGCCCAATAACATTTATTTTCCTGATAATCCCCCTCTTATGATAACTCATATTCCTTTTACAGAAAGACAGAAGAAGAAGAAGTTCAAGGATCAATTGAAGAAGTTCATTGAAAAGATCAAACAGATTCGAATCAACATCCCTTTTGCAGAAGCCTTGGAGGTAATGCCAAACTATACCATGTTCATGAAGGAAGTTCTATCCAAGAAAATTCAGATCGAAGAAGACATACCAGTGACACTCACGGCAACTTGCAGTGCCATTCTTCAGTCGAATCTACCACCGAAAATGAAAGATCCAGGGAGTTACACTATTCCTTGTATTATTGGAAATTCTACTTTCAATAATGCTTTATGTGATTTGGGAGCAAGTATTAATTTGATGCCTATGTCTGTGTTTCTAAAACTGGGCTTAGGAAATTTGAACCGCACTCGCATGACTTTACAACTAGCTGATCGTTCATTGAAATATCCCGATGGGATTGTAGAAGATGTGCTAGTTAAAGTAGATAAATTCATTTTGCCTGTTGATTTTGTGGTACTTGAAATGCCTGAAGATGATGAAGCACCAATCATTTTAGCTCGTCCATTCTTAGCCACTGGTAAGGCGATGATTGATATGGAATTAGGATCTTTAATGCTTAGGGTAAATGGGGAAGAAGTTGTTTTTAATTTGACAGATGCATTTAAACACTCTGAGCATGTTGAGCATTGCAGTAGAATAGACGTGATCGAGGACTGTGTTTCCTCCTTTTTTGATTTTTATGAATTGTGTGATTCTATTGAGCACTGCATTGTTAATTCTATTGATTTGCATTCTGCCTCCCCTGAAACTCCTATTGAAAATGATGTGCTTGATTGTGTGTTGTTTCTTGACTATGCAGAGATTTTAGGCGTAGACGAGGTAGAAATCATCCCCGAGATACCAGTTAGTGTGAAAACGGCCCCCATACTGGAATTGCAACAATTACCGGATTATCTTTGTTATGCTTTTCTTGGAGCAGATAAGAATTATCTGGTGATTATTTCTTCTAGTTTGAGCGAGGCCGAAACAAACACACTGCTGGAGGTCCTTAGAGAATATAGGTCGGCTATAGGTTGGTCTATTGAGGATATTAAGGGAATTAGCCCGTCTATTGTTCAACATAAAATTCTAATGGAAGACGTCTATAAACCGAGAGTCCAACCTCAGAGGCGGTTAAACGCGTCAATGAAAGAGGTAGTAAAAAAAGAAGTCTTAAAACTGTTAGGCGCTGGTATGATTTATGCAATTTCTGACAGTCCGTGGATCAGTCCGGTGCAGCTTGTGCCAAAAAGGGGTGGGATGACGGTTATTGTGAATGATAAAAATGAACTTATTCCGTCTAGAACAGTCACTGGGTGGCGTGTATGCTTGGATTACCGATTGTTGAATGCAGCCACTAGAAAAGACCATTTCCCCCTTCCCTTTATCGATCAAATGCTAGACAGACTAGGAGGTTTCGAGTATTACTGTTTTCTTGATGGTTATTCCGGGTACAATCAAATTTCAATCGCCCCGGAAGACCAAGAGAAAACTACTTTTACTTGCCCCTACGGTACTTTTGCATTTCGTTGGATGCCTTTCGGTTTATGTAATGCACCTGCTACCTTTCAACGATGTATGATGTCTATTTTTCATGATATGGTAGAAGAATTTTTTGAGGTGTTTATGGATGATTTTTCTGTGTTTGGATCGTCTTTCGATCATTGTGTGCACAATCTAGAACTTGTTTTGAAAAGATGTACAGAAACGAACCTTGTTTTAAATTGGGAAAAATGTCATTTTATGGTTCGTGAAGGTATTGTTCTAGGTCACAAGGTCTCGAAAAAGGGTCTTGAGGTGGATAGGGCAAAAATCGAAACGATTGAAAAATTGCCTCCACCGAAGGATGTCAAGGGGGTTAGAAGTTTTTTAGGGCATGCTGGGTTTTACCATAGATTCATTAAAGATTTTTCGAAAATAGTAAAACCATTATGTCATTTGCTTGATAAGGAAGGCGTCTTTGATTTTGATTCTGCTTGTTTGCAGGCTTTCACGTTTCTCAAGCAGAAGCTAACCCAATCACCGATTATGATTACTCCCAATTGGGAGGAACCATTCGAGATCATGTGCGATGCGAGCGACTATGCTGTAGGTGCAGTATTGGGATAGAGGAGGGACAAAATCTTCAAAGCCATCTACTATTCGAGTCGTACACTTGACCAGGCACAGAAGAACTATTCAACGACCGAAAAGGAAATGCTTGCTGTCGTTTATGCCGTTGACAAGTTCAGACCGTATATGTTGGGGTCTCAGGTGATCATTTACACCGACCACGCAGCTATTCGATACTTGTTCGCAAAGAAGGACGCCAAGCCCAGACTCATCAGATGGGTACTCCTGCTCTAGGAGTTCAACTTGGAAATCAGAGACAAAAAGGGGAGCGAGAATGCGGTAGCAAATCATCTCTCCAGACTCATACTAGAAGAAGTTCCAGCCAAAGGAAATATTCAGGAATCATTCCCAGACGAGCAACTGCTCGCCATTAGTACTCACACTCCGTGGTATGCTGATGTAGCCAACTTCTTGGCCAGTGGAATCATTCCTGACGATCTATCTTATCATCAAAAGAAAAAATTCCTTCACGACAGTCATTTCTATCTATGGGACGAGACGTTTCTTTTCAGAACCGGCCCCGATCGTGTCATCCGAAGATGTGTTCCGGAAACAGAAGTCTGTGAGATTCTCACACATTGCCACTCTTCACCTTGTGGCGGGCATCACGGGGAATCTCGCACAACCGCCAAGGTTCTGCAGTCAGGCTTCTTTTGGCCAACCCTATTCCGAGATAGTTACGTGTTCGTGAAACAGTGTGATCGATGCCAACGAACAGGGAACCTATCCAACAAAAGCCAAATGCCTTTGAACAACATGCAAGAGGTGGAGCTTTTCGATGTTTGGGGCATAGACTTCATGGGACCATTCCCTTCTTCGAACGGGAAGTTATACATTCTGCTTGCCGTGGACTACGTGTCCAAATGGGTCGAAGCAATTGCCACCACTGCCAGCGATGCTCGTACAATCCTCAAATTCTTGCACAAGAACATATTCTCAAGGTTTGGGACACCGAGAGCGATCATTAGCGATGAAGGATCTCACTTCTGCAACAAACTGCTCACTAATCTCACGAACAAGTTGGGGATCCGACACAAAATTGCGCTTGCCTATCATCCACAAACAAATGGCCTTGCTGAGTTGTCAAACCGAGAAATCAAACATATTCTGGAGAAGGCCGTGAGCACGAACCGAAAAGATTGGGCGTTGAAGCTCGATGATGCACTTTGGGCCTATCGAACCGCATTCAAGACACCGATTGGGATGTCTCCGTACAAACTCGTGTTTGGGAAAGCGTGCCACCTGCCAGTAGAATTGGAGCACCAAGCTTATTGGGCAGTCAAAAAGCTCAATTTCGATCAAATAGCCACCGGCGATCGTCGATTGCTTCAACTCAACGAAATGGAGGAGTTCAGAAACGATGCTTACGAAAATGCCAAGATTTACAAAGAAAAGACGAAAAAGTGGCATGACAAAAGGATTACAAAGCGAGAGTTCCGGGCAGGTGACCAAGTCCTACTATTCAATTCTCGGCTACGACTATTTCCGGGAAAGCTTAAGTCCCGTGGGTCAGGACCTTTCGTTGTTCTGAGCGCAACGCCACAAGGAGTTATCGAAATACGAGGACGAGACGGTCCGTCGTTCAAAGTGAATGGGCAACGAGTTAAGCATTACGATCCAAATGGTGCTCCCGAGGAAGTGGAGCGTGTCGCACTAATTTTCTCCCAATAAATCCAAAAGAAGTCGAGACGTCGACTGTAAAACAGACGCTAAATGGGAGGCACCCCATTATTGCTCATTCTCTGTCATTTTTCTTTTGTTCTTGCTTTCGTTTTCGTTTTTTGTCTTTTCTTGCATTTTTATATTTTTTAGGGTTCAATATCTCTATCTCACCCGTTTAAATTTCAAATTTTGTGCAGATTACAGGACCCAGATCGCGATCCAGAAAGTCGGATCGCGATCTGGGGGGTCGTATAGAGAGCAAATTGGAGCGGATCCAGATCGCGATCCAGAAAGTCGGATCGCGATCTGGGGGGTCTAACAGTGGTGAAATTGGAGCGGATCCAGATCGCGATCCAGAAAGTAGGATCGCAATCTGGGTGGTCTTACAGAGAGCAAATAGGAGTCAAATCCAGATCGCGATCCAAAAATCCTGATCGCGATCTGGGGGGTCTTACAGAGGCTACAAGTTGCGGACCCTGATCGCAATCCGGCCCTTCTAGATCGCGATCTGGGGGCAAAATATGTACTTATACGAAAAAAAAACCTCTCTTTTTCTCACTTCTTTTTTTTCAAAATTCGAACACCCCCTTTCCCCCAAACCCTAGAACTTCGATTTTCTTTCAAATTTCCTCTTCAAACTTGCATATTTTTAGATTATCATCAAAATTAACATTATTGCTTGTTGTTATTGAGAATTGTGGACGAATCTTCAACAAAGGTACGTTCTTGACCCAAATTTTTGAGTTTTTGCTTGAATTTTCGAATTTCTTCCAATTTTCTTGTTTTGTCCCTTGGTTCTTCAATTCTTATTGCTTGTACATAATACGGTACTTGGTTTTGGGATTTAAAGGCTTGTTTAATTGGTTGAACCAATGTTTATATATAGGAATTGCCCTATTATGCTTAATTTCGAATTTCTTGTGAACTTTTGAATGGGTCGAGTCATATTATGCTAATTTTTGCTCGTTGATCGTCATTAATTGTTGTTATTGTGTTGATTGCTGTAGGAGGGTTAGTTTTCGAAAGAAACTAACATTCAAGGAGTTTCAAAGAACTTGCGCACGCCAAGTGTTCGACGAATTGTCCGAACCAATTTCAAGTTTCATTTTGCACCCTCATTCACACCATGACTTCACCGGCAAACAAACTCCAAAAGACGGGCGAGAATTCCAATAAAGCCCAACCGAAGGGCAAAGGAAAAACATCGGAAAAGAAGAAGGAAAAGGCTCAAGGCAAAAAGGGGGAAGAAGGCTCTTCACACTCGCCTTCACATTCGGAGGGACCAACCGAGCAAACCATTCCAAGAACCGGTGACTTGCCACTCAACACGGGCGCCCGAGCCAATCAACGTACGCTCGTGAGCAACGTCACCTTCGACGAACACGATGAAGACATCTATGTGAATGTCGAAGCCAAGAGCGAATTTATCGACCGCCTCCCTCGTTCGATCTTCCTAGAGCGTGAGTTGTGTGTCCGTACGATTGGATGCCCCTCGGTCGTCAACAACATCCACAAAAGGTGGTGGAGAGCACTCATCGACAAACCGGGCACCTACAACGAGAACTTGGTCCGGCTCTTCTACGCCAATGCCGGTCAGTACAAAGGCTCGGTGGTTTTCATCCGGGGCGTTGAAGTTCGTTATGACGCAGAGGCCATCAACCGAGTCTACAAGCTTGCCCACCCCACCCCGTGTTCCGGACATCCTGACTGAGCCGTTCCAGACACTGAAGATGGAGACGACGTACAAGGACCTCATTCAGGCCATGTGCCCCCGAGTATTGTATTGGGCATCAGGAGATAAGTGGTTCTATCGAGCCGAGCTCTCGAGGGAGGCGAAGATTTGGATGTATTTCGTCTGCTCTCGACTCATGCCGACGGTTTCAACGGCCCGGCCCTATGCCACTCGCCTCATGTTGATTTATGAAATCATGAAGGGCACCCATCTGAACGTGGGTGCCATTATCCACTCTGAGATTCGATGGTGCATGGGCGACACCTCTTTGGGCCCGATGTTCCCCTCCCTCATCACCGCCTTATGCAAAAATGCCAACGTGGCGATGTTTGCCGACGACAAGGTCACAAAGGCTCCGAAGCCAATCTTCCCGTTCGACAAGCTCCAGCCAGCTTCCGGTCCACAGGGCGAGGGCGATGGACCTGAGCCAGACGCGCCACCATCCGAGGATTCTCGACCAGCCCGAGCCGCACCACGAGGCGGAAAAAGACACCAGACAGCAGCAGCAGCAGCTCCGCCACTTTCGGAGTATATGACCGAGTGGATGGATGCTATGGAGGAGAACATGGGTTGGTTCAAGAAGATGATCAAGGTAATGGAAGCAGCACTTCAGTGCAGGACAGACGATGTCGTCGAGCCGCGACCATTCCCACCACGGCCTCGTTTTGACGAGGCTTCTACCTCCACAACAGCCGCAGAAGAAGCCACACGAGCGGCAGCCACCACACTGGTGAGGCCCGTCTGGGAGGAGCACGAGCATGGACTTCGAGAGGACGAGGACCAAGCTATCGAGGAAGACCATGACATCTAGGGACGTTGTGTTTTCTATCCCTTTTATTTTTTATTCTGCTTTTTGAGCATAGGGACTATGCTAGAGTTTGAGTTTGAGGGTGGTGTTTGTTGAACCTCTTTGTTTTTGCTTTTGTTTTTATTTCGTTTGTTTTGGGATAAGTCGTTGGATTGATATTTTCGTTTACGATGTATCTTTGCTAGACTTTGTTTTTATTTTATTTTATTTATCTTATTTTGATTTGGTTTTTTGCATGCATATCATATAATTTAGTTTCGTTTATGTATTTCGATTTCCGTAATTGTATTATGTTTGTCACATGCATTTCATTTAGGATCGAGTGTAAGTTGCATTTCCGGGTTCTTTTGAAGCAAAGCAATTAATGAATTAGTAGATGTGCTAGTTGATTTTAAAATTGAAATTATGGATAACCGGCTAATTATAGATGTACCTTCCGACTGCGTTTTTGCAACTTGTGTGGATGGCCTTTCGAATCCTTTCCGATTAAGCTTGAGCGCACGTTTCTGAGGGGTATAATAGTCTGAGGTTTGGGGGGCGAGTTAGAATTGAATTATGTGTTCACGATTTCCAGTTGTTGGCTAAAAGTTCTATCAATTGTCTTTACATTTTTATTTTATGTTCGATGTTAAAAAAAAAAAAAAAAAAAAAGAAAGAGAAAAATAATAATTTGTTGTATTGTTGTGATTCACGCTTTAATTTCCCCGCCTTTCTGACTCGAGCTTAACCCGTTGGGTGCACCTCGTCGCCTAAGTCTCCCGAGCTGTCGAGCTTGGGGGTTTGTTGGACTGAAGTTCGATAAATGGCTCAGGGAGATAACACAGCGGTGTCGGGCCTTGCACGAGTCACGATTATGCCTGTTTCAAAAAAAATGAAAAAAGGAAAATTGTGATGAAAATCACCAAAAATATTGTTGTTGTCATTTCTTATTTTGAATAAATAGACCTACTTATGCCCAACTCGAGTTTTTGAATTTCAGAATCAAAACTTACTTTTCACCCACATTTCTACTCAAAACCCTCGATGATTGTGTTTATTGTTTAATTACGGATTCTTGAGTCTATCTTTCATTTTGGTGTAGAAACAACTAATTGCGTCGGTAGGAAAGTTGAATACCTTAAGCCGTATGCCATTCTAAGATTTTAAGTTATCTAGCTCGTTTTATCTTTGGAATTAATTGCAATGCTTTGACCAATCCGGCAACTTTGTGGGTGTGTTGTCTGAAAACCCTCACGAGACACAACTCGTCCTTTGGGGGTACCCAGGGGTTCAACGGCTTGTTGCATACGCTAAATGCAATCGTATTTCCCTACGTTAGTGGCCTAGTTTATTTTGTTGTTTTTGTTTCATTTTTGTTGTAGTTTCGTTTTGATTTACTCGGGACAAGTAAAGATCTAACTTTGAGGGTGTGATAAGTGTTCGTTTTGCACGATTTTTACTTATCAAATCTTCGAGTTTTGGTCTTCGTTCGTCCGAGTTTCGGCTTTATTTGTATATATTATTGCGTTTCTTGTTTTATTTCTATTTCCGGGTTTTATTAGGTATTTTTGCCGAGTCGAAGCCATTTGAAAGCGAAACCAAATTTTCAAGCCAATTTTGGGGCCAAGAAGACCTAGATCGCGATCCAAACAACCCGTATCGCGATCTGGGGGTTGTCACAGTGCTGAAATTGATCAAGATCCAGATCGCGATCCAGCAATCCGTATCGCGATCTGGGGGGGTCTTACAGAGCTGAAATTGATCAAGATCCAGATCGCGATCCAGCAATCCGTATCGCGATCTGGCGGGTCTTACAGAGCTGAAATGGGTCAAGACCCAGATCGCGATACGCATTTATGGATCGCGATCTGGCATGGCGGTGGGCAGTTCCCCAAGGCTGCCAGATCGCGATCCAAACAACCCGGATCGCGATCTGGGCACGCCTTTTGAGAAAGATATTTTGTTTTGCAAAGCTTCTTGAGGAAGCTTTGCATTTCACTATAAATAGAAAGGCCCTTTCATTCTTCATTGTTCTTCGACTTTTTACAGTTTTCGACAGTTCTTCGCGGGAATCATCAACGGGGGTTTCGACTTGGGTTTTTCTTATGCAATTTCTTTACGTTTTGTTCTTCATTTCCTTTGTACATTATTTTGATACTATGTTTGTTATAAACTAAGAACATTTTCTTCTAGGGCAATGAAGCCTTGTATATATTGATTTCGATCGTCATTTCTTTTATCTATTTGTCGTGTTTCGATTTCGTTTATGTTTTCCTATATTAAATGCTTCTGATTGTTTGATCAGCTCTCGGATTGATATTAAATAGGAATGAACTCGAGAGAGGATTTCTTGTTTGAAGTTAGGAAAACATAGCTCGGGGTGTGGAAACGGAGATGTGATGCACTTCGGGTAGCCCTTAAGGACTTGACCTAAATGCTCTCTTAATAGCAGGATCGGAACGGAGACGTCGGACCTGTGGGTAGACTTTAACAACACTGGAGACGGGGGTTAGAGTACATTAGCGTCTGGGTTAACGAATAGGAATGTGGCATTAGATAACGGATTTGTAGATCGTTGTTGATTATACATAGGTGGATTTGGCCCTAAAAGTCCCCTTTAAATCGAAGTCCCCCCGCGTTGAGTTGTCGTTACTTTATTTACGTACATTCCATATTTGCATGTTTACGATCTTGCATGCTTATAAATTTGGGTTTATCACCAATCCAAATATTTACGATTGGCTAGATAATATAACGATAATATAATTACACTACTCAGCATGTGAATCTACAAGGTCCCTGTGGATCGATATCCGGAACCACTGTTCTGCAAAATGCGATACTGTATACTTGCGGTAATTTATACGTGAGGAAAACGCGTATCAAGTTTTTGGCGCCGTTGCCGGGGAATTAGTTAATCTTGAATTTACTAATATCGTTACCAACTATCCTTGCTTTACTTTAGACATTTTTTTTTTATTTTTTTTTCTCTTTGATTTATTTTATTTATTTTCACACATTTGTATACATTGATGGCCTCGATTTATGATCTCTCTCTTGGCGAGATTCAATCCAGAGCTGATTACATTCAACAAGAGTTGGAGGATATTGAAAGACATCGAAGGTTGAACCCAGAAAATGGATTTGCACAGACAAATGAGCACTTGTGCTATTTACAAGACGAACTCCAGTTTCTGGCAAATATTTTCAAAAAATTTCAGAGATGTCACATTCACAAACCACATCCGACCATCCTATATGAAGACAACGAGGTATTTACAGATTTTCGTATGAACGATGAGGTTGAACACCTTGAGGGAATTATTCATCCCAGTTATGTAGATACTTTTGCGTGTGATGAGAGTGGGATGAAGATGATGGTAGAGGATCTTGACGAACAAAATCCTATCCACATTGCTACTCCGGATTTGAGTGTGAACGAGGAGACGAGTTTCAAATTTGAGGTAGAGCTTTCTCCAAAGCTCGAGTATCTTGTATACGAGTTTGAGAGATCGGTAGGCAAGCAACCCATCCTAGTCTCCTACCGACTGATTTCCAAAGCAAACGAAAAGTACCATGGGTTGGGATGGTAATTACAAGATTGCAATCTAGTCCATGATATGATTGCAAAGTATGTATCAAGACTGACGAACGGATGCGCAATCTACAAGGCTTTGGATTGGACATAATCCGTCCAAATTGTGTCGAGCCGTCGACAGTAAAACAGGCGCTGAATGGGAGGCAACCGATTATTTATTTCTCGTCTTTTATTTTCTTTATTTTTGTCATTTTTGCATTTTTGTTTTCTATTTTAAAGCTAAATTTCATCTGTTTTCTTGATTTTTGCCGGTATCTCGTCCCCAAGGAAAGAAGAGTAAGAAGTCGGGAATCTAAACAACTCCGGCAAGTCGCCCTCGGTGCCAAAATCCACGGCACCCCGTGCAACCAAAGAACACTTTCGCAACCGTAGAACACTGATCAATCTGCGGCACAACAGTTCAGGGCGTATTTCTCTCTCATATCTTTTCTTTTTCGCATTGAGGGCAATGCATGATTTAAGTTTGGGGGTGAGATTTAGTTTATTTTGATTTGGTCTTTTGCATGCATATCATATAATTTAGTTTTATTTATGTATTTCGATTTCCGTAATTGTGTTATGTTTGTCACATGCATTTCATATAGGATCGAGTGTAAGTTGCATTTCCGGATTCTATTGAAGAAAAGCAATTAATGAATTAGTAGATGGGCTAGTTGATTTTAAAATTGAAATTATGGATAACCCGCTAATTATAGATGTACCTTCCGACTGCGTTTTTGCAACTTGTGTGGATAGCCTTTCGAATCCTTTCCGATTAAGCTTGAGCGCACTTTTCTGAGGGGTATAATAGTCTGAGGTTTGGGGGGCGAGTTAGAATTGAATTATGTGTTCACGATTTCCAGTTGTTGGCTAAAAGTTCTATCAATGGACTTTACGTTTTTATTTTATGTTCGATGTTAAAAAAAAAAAAAAAAAAGAAAGAGAAAAATAATAATTTGTTGTATTGTTGTGATTCACGCTTTAATTTCCCCGCCTTTCTGACTCGAGCTTAACCCGTTGGGTGCACCTCGTCGCCTAAGTCTCTCGAACTGTCGAGCTTGGGGGTTTCTTGGACTAAAGTTCGATACATGGGTCAGGGAGATAACACAGTGGTGTCGAGCCTTGCACGAGTCACGATTATGCCCGTTTCAAAAAAAAATGAAAAAAGGAAAAAGTTGTGATGAAAATCACAAAAAATATTGTAGTTGTCATTTCTTTTATTTGAATAAATAGACCTACTTATGCCCAACTCGAGTTTTTGAATTTCTGAATCAAAACTTACTTTGCACCCACATTTCTACTCAAAACCCTTGATAATTGTGTTTATTGTTTAATTACGGATTCTTGAGTCTATCTTTCATTTTGGTGTAGAAACAACTAATTGCGTCGGCAAGAAAGTCGAATACCTTAAGCCGTATGCCATTCTAAGATTTAAGGTTATCTAGCTCGTTTCATCTTTCGAATTAATTGCAATGCTTTGACCAACCCGGCAACTTTGTGGGTGTGTTGTCTGAAAACCCTCACGAGACACAACTCGACCTTTGGGGGTACCCACGGGTTCAACGGCTTGTTGCATACGCTAAATGCAATCGTGATTCCCTACGTCAGTGGCCTAGATATAGTTTGTTTTTTTGTTTCCTTTTGGTTGTAGGTTTGTTTTGATTTACTCGGGACAGGTAAAGATCTAAATTTGAGGGTGTGATAAGTGTTCGCTTTGCACGATTTTTGCTTATCAATTCTTCGAGTTTTGGTCTTCGTTCGTCCGAGTTTTTGGCTTTATTTGTATATATTATGTAGTTTTTGTTTTATTTATATTTTAGGTAAAGAGAAGCTATTTTGGCCGATTCGAAACGATTTTGGATGCGAAGCCGAAAATCAAACCAAACACGTGCAAAAGTGCATTATCGCGGGTGTGGTACTGTTTCGTATTTCAAGCATACGTCAAGTCGCCTGATTCAAGTGGCCTTAGAAAGCTCACTTCAAGATCTTCAAATTTTGTGAAATGCAAAATTGTCAAATTCGGGCTAAAAAAGGGTCAAAACAGTGTTTGAAGTTCGCGCAGAAGCCCAGATCGCGATCCAGCCTTACTGGATTGCGATCTGGGGGGTCTTACAGAAGGTTTTCTTGATTAGGACCCAGATCGCGATCCAGCCTTCCTGGATCGCGATCTGAGGGGTCTCACAGTACATTTTTTTATCAAGAACCAGATCGCGATCCACCATTCCCGTATCGCGATCTGGAAAGGTGGTGCGCAGTTTCCAAGGCTGCCAGATCGCGATCCAAGAAGCCCAGATCGCGATCTGGGCACAGAATTCGAGACAAGATATTTTTCTTTGATTTCCTACTATAAATAGAAGGTCTCTTCTTCATTTTTAAAACTCTCGATTATCTCTCGACTTCTTCTTCAGTTTTCTCTTCGGTTCTCGCCAGTTCTTCGCGGGAAACTTCGACGAGGGTTTCGACTCGGGTTTTTCATAAGCTTTTCTTTACGTTTAGTTTATAATTTCTCGTGTTCTTCATTTGGATGCTATGTTTGTAATGAACTGAGCATTTTCTTTAAGGGAAATAAAACCTTGTATATATTGATTTTGATTTCCAGATCTGTGATCTATTTGTCGTTCTTTGATTATGTTTATGTTTTCCTGTATTAAATGCTTTCGATTGTTTGGCCAACAGTTGAATTGATTGTAAATGGGGATGAACTCGAGAGAGGATTTCTTGTTTGATTTTAGGAAAACATAGCTCGGGTTGTGGAAACGGAGACGTGATGCACCTCGGGTAGCCCTTAAGGACTTGACCTAAATGCTCTCTTAATATCAGTTTCTGAACGGAGACGTCGGACCTGTGGGTAGACTCTAACTACACTGGAGACGGGGGTTAGGGTACTTTAGTGTCTGGGTTAGCGAATATAGAATTGACATTAGATTCGGATTTGTAGATCTTTATCGATAGAACACTGGTGGATTTTACCCTAAAAGCCATCACACGTCGGAATTCCTCGCTTGTCCTAGCGGACCGTTGTTTTAATTTTTGTTTCCTTTTGGCTTCATGTCATCTCCCATCTTTTTCTCTCGTCTAGATAAAGTTTAGGATAGTATAATTATGGTACTTGGTAGATTTAGGAACTTAATTCCCTGTGGATCGATATCCGGAATTCACTATTCTGCAAAACGCGATACTATACACTTGCGGTTATTTATACGTAGGTTTTACGCGTATCAGTTACTTATGTGCGTATCTTTTGAAGCGAGTGTTTTTGTGCACGTTTCTTGATGAGCATTCATGACCTCGAACAGTAGCACGTATTTTCATGATCGCTTTTGGAATCCAATTTTGTCCATGTTCGAGTCTGAATTTGGAAATTTGACGTTAGACATGAATTGTAGCCAGCTGAAATAGCTTTCTAATGCCGCCATAACCAGTTGATTTGGAGCCCGGATGAGGAAGTTATGCTCGACTTCGTGGACACTACCGAAGTTGTTGAGGGATCCTTCTTCTAAATTGATTTTATTTTCCTAATTGCAACTCTTTTCTTACTCTTTGATCATTTTTGCTTCATGGACACCTAATTATCAATTTCTACCTATAAGATACTAAATCCACCAATTAAAACAGAAATATAAATTAATCCATAAAACAAATCCACGTAAACGTAAACGTTGAGTGCTATTTCTACATTCCACTGTATCTTTTCTATCTAGTGTTTTTGCTGTTGTATGGTTATGCATATTAATGTCCTAGTATTGTATTTCGTGTTTTTAGGAACGTTGTTGCGAATGCACTTTTGCGCATGTTTTTTTACATGTACGTTTGTGCATGTCCATTTGAGCGAGTGTGTTCTTGCATGTTTGTTGATTTGTATTAATGTCCTAGGATTGTAGTTTGTGTTTTCATGATCCTTTTTGCGAATGCACTTTTGCGTGAGTACTTTTGTGCATCCTTTTGTACTTTTACTTATGTGCGTATCTTTTGTAGCGAGTATTTTTTTGCACGTTTTTTGATGCGCATTCGTGTCCTCGAACTGTAGCACGTATTTTCATGATCGCTTTTTGAATCCAATTATGACCATGTTCGAGTCCGAATTTGGAAATTCGACATTAGACAGGAATTGTAGCCAGCTAAAATATCTTTCTAATGCCGCCGGAACCAGTTGATTTGGATTCCGGATGAGAAAGTTACGCTCGACTTCGTGGACACTACCGAAGATGTTGAGGGATCCTATCTTCTAATTTGATTTTATTTTCCTAATTGCAACTCTTTTCTTACTCTTTGATCATTTTTGCTTCATGGACCCCTAATTATCAATTTGTACCTCTAAGATACTAAATCCACCAATTAAAACAGAAATATAAATTAATCCTAAAAAAAATCCACGTAAACGTAAACGTTGAGTGCTATTTCTACACTCCACTGTATCTTTTCTATCTCGTGTTTTTGCTGTTGTTTGGTTATGCGTATTAAAGTCCTAGTGTTGTATTTCGTGTTTTTAAGAACGTTGTTGCGAATGCACTTTTGCGCATGTTTTTTTACATGTACGTTTGTGCATGTCCATTTGAGCGAGTGTGTTCTTGCATGTTTGTTGATTTTTATTAATGTCCTAGGATTGTAGTTTGTGTTTTCATCATCCTTTTTGCGAATGCAATTTTGCGTGAGTACTTTTGTGCATCCTTTTGTACTTTTACTTATGTGCGTATCTTTTGTAGCGAGTATTTTTTTGCACGTTTTTTGATGCGCATTCGTGTCCTCGAACTATAGCACGTATTTTTATGATCGCTTTTTGAATCCAATTATGACCATGTTCGAGTCCGAATTCGGAAATTCGACATTAGAAAGGAATTGTAGCCAGCTAAAATATCTTTCTAATGCCGCCAGAACCAGTTGATTTGGATTCCGGATGAGAAAGTTACGCTCGACTTCGTGGACACTACCAAAGATGTTGAGGGATCCTCTCTTCTAATTTGATTTTAGTTTCCTAATTGCAACTATTTTCTTACTCTTTGGTCATTTTTGCTTCATGGACACCTAATTATCAATTTGTACCTATAAGATACTAAATCCAGCAATTAAAACAGAAATATAAATTAATCCATAAAAAAATCCACGTAAACGTAAACCTTGAGTGTTATTTCTACACTCCACTGTATCTTTTGTATTTAGTGTTTTTGCTATTGTTTGGTTATGCGTATTAAAGTCCTAGTGTTGTATTTCGTGTTTTTAAGAACGTTGTTGCGAATGCACTTTTGCGCATGTTTTTTAACATCTACGTTTGTGCATGTCCATTTGAGCGAGTGTGTGCTTGCATGTTTGTTGATTTGTATTAATGTACAAGAATTGTAGTTCGTGTTTTCATGATCCTTTTTGCGAATGCACTTTTGCGTGAGTACTTTTGTGCATGCTTTTGTACTTTTACTTATGTGCGTATCTTTTGTAGCGAGTGTTTTTTTGCACGTTTTTTGATGCGCATTCGTGTCCTCGAACTGTAGCACGTATTTTCATGATCGCTTTTGGAATCCAATTTTGACCATGTTCGAGTCCGAATTTGGAAATTTGACATTAGACAGCAATTGTAGCCAGCTAAAATATCTTTCTAATGCCGCCGGAACCAGTTGATTTGGATTCCGGATGAGAAAGTTATGCTCGACTTCGTGGACACTACCAAAGATGTTGAGGGATCCTCTCTTCTAATTTGATTTTATTTTCCTAATTGCAACTCTTTTCTTACTCTTTGATCATTTTTGCTTCATGGACACCTAATTATCAATTTGTGCCTATAAGATACTAAATCCACCAATTAAAACAGAAATATAAATTAATCCATAAAAAAATCCACGTAAACGTAAACGTTGACTGCTATTTCTATATTCCATTGTATCTTTTATGTGTAGTGTTTTTGCTGTTGTTTGGTTATGCGTATTAAAGTCCTAGTGTTGTATTTCGTGTTTTTAAGAACGTTGTTGCGAATGCACTTTTGCGCATGTTTTTTTACATGTACGTTTGTGCATGTCCATTTGAGCGAGTGTGTTCTTGCATGTCTGTTGATTTGTATTAATGTCGTTGAATTGTAGTTCGTGTTTTCATGATCCTTTTTGCGAATGCACTTTTGCGTGAGTACTTTTGTGCATGCTTTTGTACTTTTACTTACGTGCGTATCTTTTGTAGCGAGTATTTTTTTGCACGTTTTTTGATGCGCATTCGTGTCCTCGAACTGTAGCACGTATTTTCATGATCGCTTTTGGAATCAAATTTTGAACATGTTCGAGTCCGAATTTGGAAATTTGACATTAGACAGGAATTGTAGCCAGCTAAAATATCTTTCTAATGCCGCCGGAACCAGTTGATTTGGATTCCGAATGAGAAAGTTATGCTCGACTTCGTGGACACTACCGAAGATGTTGAGGGATCCTCTCTTCTAATTTGATTTTATTTTCCTAATTGCAACTCTTTTCTTACTCTTTGATCATTTTTGCTTCATGGACACCTAATTATCAATTTGTGCCTATAAGATACTAAATCCACCAATTAAAACAGAAATATAAATTAATCCATAAAAAAATCCACGTAAACGTAAACGTTGAGTGCTATTTCTACATTCCACTGTATCTTTTATGTCTAGTGTTTTTGCTGTTGTTTGGTTATGCATATTAAAGTCCTAGTGTTGTATTTCGTGTTTTTAAGAACGTTGTTGCGAATGCACTTTTGCGCATGTTTTTTTACATGTACGTTTGTGCATGTCCATTTGAGCGAGTGTGTTCTTGCATGTTTGTTGATTTGTATTAATGTCCTAGAATTGTAGTTCGTGTTTTCATGATCCTTTTTGCGAATGCACTTTTGCGTGAGTACTTTTGTGCATGCTTTTGTACTTTTACTTATGTGCGTATCTTTTGTAGCGAGTATTTTTTTGCACGTTTTTTGATGCGCATCGTGTCCTCGAACTGTAGCACGTATTTTCATGATCGCTTTTGGAATCCAATTTTGACCATGTTCGAGTCCGAATTTGGAAATTTCACATTAGACAGGAATTGTAGCCAGCTAAAATATCTTTCTAATGCCGCCAGAACCAGTTGATTTGGATTCCGGATGAGAAAGTTATGCTCGACTTCGTGGACACTACCGAAGATGTTGATGGATCCTCTCTTCTAATTTGATTTTATTTTCCTAATTGCAACTCTTTTCTTACTATTTGATCATTTTTGCTTCATGGACACGTAATTATCAATTTGTTCCTATTAGATACTAAATCCACCAATTAATACAGAAATACAAATTAATCCATAAAAAAATCCACGTAAACGTAAACGTTGAGTGCTATTTCTACATTCCACTGTATCTTTTATGTCTAGTGTTTTTGCTGTTGTTTGGTTATGCGTATTAAAGTCCTAGTGTTGTATTTCGTGTTTTTAAGAACATTGTTGCGAATGCACTTTTGCGCATGTTTTTTTACATGTACGTTTGTGCATGTCCATTTGAGCGAGTGTGTTCTTGCATGTTTGTTGATTTGTATTAATGTCCTAGAATTGTAGTTCGTGTTTTCATGATCCTTTTTGCGAATACACTTTTGCGTGAGTACTTTTGTGCGTGCTTTTATACTTTTACTTATGTGCGTATCTTTTGTAGCGAGTATTTTTTTGCACGTTTTTTGATGCGCATTCGTGTCCTCGAACTGAAGCACGTATTTTCATGATTGCTTTTGGAATCCAATTTTGACCATGATCGAGTCCGAATTTGGAAATTTCACATTAGACAGGAATTGTAGCCAGCTAAAATATCTTTCTAATGCCGCCAGAACCAGTTGATTTGGATTCCGGATGAGAAAGTTATGCTCGACTTCGTGGACACTACCGAAGATGTTGATGGATCCTCTCTTCTAATTTGATTTTATTTTCCTAATTGCAACTCTTTTCTTACTCTTTGATCATTTTTGCTTCATGGACACCTAATTATCAATTTGTTCCTATAAGATACTAAATCCACCAATTAAAACAGAAATATAAATTAATCCATAAAAAAATCCACGTAAACGTAAACGTTGAGTGCTATTTCTACATTCCACTATATCTTTTGTATCTAGTGTTTTTGCTGTTGTTTGGTTATGCGTATTAAAGTCCTAGTGTTGTATTTCGTGTTTTTAAGAACGTTGTTGCGAATGCACTTTTGCGCATGTTTTTTTACATGTACGTTTGTGCATGTCCATTTGAGCGAGTGTGTTCTTGCATGTTTGTTGATTTTTATTAATGTCCTAGGATTGTAGTTTGTGTTTTCATGATCCTTTTTGCGAATGCACTTTTGCGTGAGTACTTTTGTGCATGCTTTTGTACTCTTACTTATGTGCGTATCTTTCTAGCGAGAGTTTTTGTGCATGTTTGTTGATGCGCATTCATGTCCTCAAACTGTAGTACGTATTTTCATGATCGCTTTTGGAATCCAATTTTGACCATGTTCGAGTCCGAATTAGGATTTTTGCCGTTAGACAGGAAATGTAGCCAGCTGAAATTACTTTCTAATGCCGCCGGAACTACTTGATTTGGAGTCCGGATGAGAAAGTTATGCTCGACTTCGTGGACACTACCGAAGATGTTGATGGATCCTCTCTTCTAATTTGATTTTATTTTCCTAATTGCAACTCTTTTCTTACTCTTTGATCATTTTTGCTTCATGACACCTAATTATCAATTTGTACCCATAAGATACGAAATCCACCAATTAAAACAGAAATATAAATTAATCCATAAAAAAATCCACGTAAACGTAAACGTTGAGTGTAATTTCTACACTCCACTGTATCTTTTGTATTTAGTGTTTTTGTTGTTGTTTGGTTATGCGTATTAAAGTCCTAGTGTTGTATTTCGTGTTTTCAAGAACTTTGGTGCGAATGCACTTTTGCGCATATTTTTTTACATGTACGTTTGTCCATGTCCATTTGAGCGAGTGTGTTCTTGCATGTTTGTTGATTTCTATTAATGTCCTAGGATTGTAGTTTGTGTTTTCATGATCCTTTTTGCGAATGCACTTTTGCGTGAGTACTTTTTTGCATGTTTTTTTAATTTTCCTTATGTGCGTATCTTTTGTAGCGAGTGTTTTCGTGCACGTTTTTTGATGCGCATTCGTGTCCTCGAACTATAGCACGTATTTTTATGATCGCTTTTTGAATCCAATTATGACCATGTTCGAGTCCGAATTCGGAAATTCGACATTAGAAAGGAATTGTAGCCAGCTAAAATATCTTTCTAATGCCGCCAGAACCAGTTGATTTGGATTCCGGATGAGAAAGTTACGCTCGACTTCGTGGACACTACCAAAGATGTTGAGGGATCCTCTCTTCTAATTTGATTTTAGTTTCCTAATTGCAACTCTTTTCTTACTCTTTGGTCATTTTTGCTTCATGGACACCTAATTATCAATTTGTACCTATAAGATACTAAATCCAGCAATTAAAACAGAAATATAAATTAATCCATAAAAAAATCCACGTAAACGTAAACCTTGAGTGTTATTTCTACACTCCACTGTATCTTTTGTATTTAGTGTTTTTGCTATTGTTTGGTTATGCGTATTAAAGTCCTAGTGTTGTATTTCGTGTTTTTAAGAACGTTGTTGCGAATGCACTTTTGCGCATGTTTTTTAACATCTACGTTTGTGCATGTCCATTTGAGCGAGTGTGTGCTTGCATGTTTGTTGATTTGTATTAATGTACAAGAATTGTAGTTCGTGTTTTCATGATCCTTTTTGCGAATGCACTTTTGCGTGAGTACTTTTGTGCATGCTTTTGTACTTTTACTTATGTGCGTATCTTTTGTAGCGAGTGTTTTTTTGCACGTTTTTTGATGCGCATTCGTGTCCTCGAACTGTAGCACGTATTTTCATGATCGCTTTTGGAATCCAATTTTGACCATGTTCGAGTCCGAATTTGGAAATTTGACATTAGACAGCAATTGTAGCCAGCTAAAATATCTTTCTAATGCCGCCGGAACCAGTTGATTTGGATTCCGGATGAGAAAGTTATGCTCGACTTCGTGGACACTACCAAAGATGTTGAGGGATCCTCTCTTCTAATTTGATTTTATTTTCCTAATTGCAACTCTTTTCTTACTCTTTGATCATTTTTGCTTCATGGACACCTAATTAACAATTTGTGCCTATAAGATACTAAATCCACCAATTAAAACAGAAATATAAATTAATCCATAAAAAAATCCACGTAAACGTAAACGTTGAGTGCTATTTCTATATTCCATTGTATCTTTTATGTGTAGTGTTTTTGCTGTTGTTTGGTTATGCGTATTAAAGTCCTAGTGTTGTATTTGGTGTTTTTAAGAATGTTGTTGCGAATGCACTTTTGCGCATGTTTTTTTACATGTACGTTTGTGCATGTCCATTTGAGCGAGTGTGTTCTTGCATGTCTGTTGATTTGTATTAATGTCGTCGAATTGTAGTTCGTGTTTTCATGATCCTTTTTGCGAATGCACTTTTGCGTGAGTACTTTTGTGCATGCTTTTGTACTTTTACTTATGTGCGTATCTTTTGTAGCGAGTATTTTTTTGCACGTTTTTTGATGCGCATTCGTGTCCTCGAACTGTAGCACGTATTTTCATGATCGCTTTTGATATCCAATTTTGACCATGTTCGAGTCCGAATTTGGAAATTTCACATTAGACAGGAATTGTAGCCAGCTAAAATATCTTTCTAATGCCGCCTGAACCAGTTGATTTGGATTCCGGATGAGAAAGTTATGCTCGACTTCGTGGACACTACCGAAGATGTTGATGGATCCTCTCTTCTAATTTGATTTTATTTTCCTAATTGCAACTCTTTTCTTACTATTTGATCATTTTTGCTTCATGGACACGTAATTATCAATTTGTTCCTATAAGATACTAAATCCACCAATTAATACAGAAATATAAATTAATCCATAAAAAAATCCACGTAAACGTAAACGTTGAGTGCTATTTCTACATTCCACTGTATCTTTTATGTCTAGTGTTTTTGCTGTTGTTTGGTTATGCGTATTAAAGTCCCAGTGTTGTATTTCGTGTTTTTAAGAACGTTGTTGCGAATGCACTTTTGCGCATGTTTTTTTACATGTACGTTTGTGCATGTCCATTTGAGCGAGTGTGTTCTTGCATGTTTGTTGATTTGTATTAATGTCCAAGAATTGTAGTTCGTGTTTTCATGATCCTTTTTGCGAATACACTTTTGCGTGAGTACTTTTGTGCGTGCTTTTATACTTTTACTTATGTGCGTATCTTTTGTAGCGAGTATTTTTTTGCACGTTTTTTGATGCGCATTCGTGTCCTCGAACTGAAGCACGTATTTTCATGATTGCTTTTGGAATCCAATTTTGACCATGATCGAGTCCGAATTTGGAAATTTCACATTAGACAGGAATTGTAGCCAGCTAAAATATCTTTCTAATGCCGCCAGAACCAGTTGATTTGGATTCCGGATGAGAAAGTTATGCTCGACTTCGTGGACACTACCGAAGATGTTGATGGATCCTCTCTTCTAATTTGATTTTATTTTCCTAATTGCAACTCTTTTCTTACTCTTTGATCATTTTTGCTTCATGGACACCTAATTATCAATTTGTTCCTATAAGATACTAAATCCACCAATTAAAACAGAAATATAAATTAATCCATAAAAAAATCCACGTAAACGTAAACGTTGAGTGCTATTTCTACATTCCACTATATCTTTTGTATCTAGTGTTTTTGCTGTTGTTTGGTTATGCGTATTAAAGTCCTAGTGTTGTATTTCGTGTTTTTAAGAACGTTGTTGCGAATGCACTTTTGCGCAAGTTTTTTTACATGTACGTTTGTGCATGTCCATTTGAGCGAGTGTGTTCTTGCATGTTTGTTGATTTGTATTAATGTCCTAGAATTGTAGTTCGTGTTTTCATGATCCTTTTTGCGAATGCACTTTTGCGTGAGTACTTTTGTGCATGCTTTTGTACTTTTACTTATGTGCGTATCTTTTGTATCGAGTATTTTTTTGCACGTTTTTATATGCGCATTCGTGTCCTCGAACTGTAGCACGTATTTTCACGTTCGCTTTTGGAATCCAATTTTGACCATGTTCGAGTCCGAATTTGCAAATTTGACATTAGACATTAATTGTAGCCAGCTAAAATATCTTTCTAATGCCACCGGAACCAGTTGATTTGGATTCCGGATGAGAAAGTTATGCTCGACTTCGTGGACACTACCGAATATGTTGAGGGATCCTCTTTTCTAATTTGATTTTATTTTCCTAATTGCAACTCTTTTCTTACTCTTTAATCATTTTTGCTTCATGGACACCTAATTATCAATTTGTACCTATAAGATACTAAATCCACCAATTAAAACAGAAATATAAATTAATCCATAAAAATATCAACGTAAACGTAAATGTCGAGTGTAATTTCTACATTCCACTGTATCTTTTGTATCTAGTGTTTTTGTTGTTGTTTGGTTATGCGTATTAAAGTCCTAGTGTTGTATTTCGTGTTTTCAAGAACGTTGTTGCGAATGTACGTTTGCGCATGTTTTTTTACATGTACGTTTGTGCATGTCCATTTGAGCGAGTGTGTTCTTGCATGTTTGTTGATTTGTATTAATGTCCTAGGATTGTAGTTTGTGTTTTCATGATCCTTTTTGCGAATGCACTTTTGCGTGAGTAATTTTGTGCATGCATTTGTACTCTTACTTATGTGCGTATCTCTTGGAGCGAGTATTTTTTTGCACGTTTTGTGATGCGCACTCGTGTCCTCGAACTGTAGCACGTATTTTCATGATCGCTTTTGGAATCCAATTTTGACCATGTTCGAGTCCGAATTTGGAAATTTGACATTGGACAGGAATTGTAGCCAGCTAAAATATCTTTGTAATGCCGCCGGAACCAGTTGATTTGGATTTCTGATGAGAAAGTTATGCTCGAGTTTTTAATACATTCTCGAAAACTAGGATCCTCTCTACTAATTTGATTTTATTTTCTTTATAGCAACACTTTTCTTACTCTTTGATCATTTTTGCTTCATGGACACCTAATTATCAATTTGTGCCTATAAGATACTAAATCCACCATTTAAAACAGAAATATAAATTAATCCATATAAAAATCCACGTAAACGTAAACGTAAACGTTGACTGCTATTTCTACATTCCACTGTATCTTTTATATCTAGTGTTTTTGCTGTTGTTTGGTTATGCGTATTAAAGTCCTAGTGTTGTATTTCGTGTTTTTAAGAACGTTGTTGCGAATGCACTTTTGCGCATGTTTTTTTACATGTACGTTTGTGCATGTCCGTTTGAGCGAGTGTGTTCTTGCGTGTTAGTTGATTTGTATTAATGTCTTAGGATTGTAGTTTGTGTTTTCATGATCCTTTTTGCGAATGCACTATTGCGTGAGTACTTTTGTGCATGCTTTTGTACTTTTACTTATGTGCGTATCTTTTGTAGCGAGTGTTTTTTTGCACGTTTCTTGATGCGCATTCGTGTCCTCGAACTGTAGCACGTATTTTCATGATCGCTTTTGGAATCCAATTTTGACCATGTTCGAGTCCGAATTTGGAAATTTGAAATTAGAAAGGAATTGTAGCCAGCTAAAATATCTTTCTAATGCCGCCGGAACCAGTTGATTTGGATTCCGGATGAGAAAGTTATGCTCGATTTCGTGGACACTACCGAAGATGTTGAGGGATCCTCTCTTCTAATTTGATTTTATTTTCCTAATTGCAACTCTTTTCTTACTCTTTGATCATTTTTGCTTCATGGACACCTAATTATCCATTTGTACATCTAAGATACTAAATCCACCAATTAAAACAGAAATATAAATTAATCCATAAAAAAATACACGTAAACGTAAACGTTGAGTGCTATTTCTACATTCCACTGTATCTTTTCTATCTAGTGTTTTTGCAGTTGTTTGGTTATGCGTAATAAAGTCCTAGTGTTGTATTTCGTCTTTTTAAGAACGTTGTTGCGAATGCACTTTTGCGCATGTTTTTTTACATGTACGTTTGTGCATGTCCGTTTGAGCGAGTGTGTTCTTGCGTGTTTGTTGATTTGTATTAATGTCCTAGGATTGTAATTTGTGTTTTCATGATCCTTTTTGCGAATGCACTTTTGCGTGAGTACTTTTGTGCATGCTTTTGTACTTTTACTTATGTGCGTAACTTTTATAGCGAGTATTTTTTTGCACGTTTTCTGATGCGCATTCGTGTCCTCGAACTGTAGCACGTATTTTCATGATCGCTTTTGGAATCCAATTTTGACCAAGTTCGAGTCCGAATTTGGAAATTTGACATTAGACAGGAATTGTAGCCAGCTAAAATATCTTTCTAATGCCGCCGGAACCAGTTGATTTGGATTCCGAATGAGAAAGTTATGCTCGACTTCGTGGACACTACCGAA
>NW_012193806.1:31636-54452 GCF_000504015.1 Erythranthe guttata | reverse complement strand
ATCATTTTTGCTTCATGGACACCTAATAATCAATTTGTACCTATAACATACTTAATCCACCAATTAAAACAGAAATATAAATTAATCCATAAAAAAATCCACGTAAACGTAAACGTTGAGTGCTATTTCTACACTCCACTGTGTCTTTTCTATCTAGTGTTTTTGTTGTTGTTTCGTTATGCGAATTAAAGTCCTAGTGTTGTATTTCGTGTTTTTAAGAACGTTGTTGCGAATGCACTTTTGCGCATGTTTTTTTACATGTACGTTTGTGCATGTCCATTTGATCGAGTGTGTTCTTGCATGTTTGTTGATTTGTATTAATGTCCTAGGATTGAAGTTTGTATTTTCATGATCCTTTTTGCGAATGCACTTTTGCGTGAGTACTTTTGTGCATGCTTTAGTACTTTTACTTATGTGCGTATCTTTTGTAGCGGGTATTTTTTTGCACGTTTTTTGATGCGCATTCGTGTCCTCGAACTGTAGCACGTATTTTCATGATCGCTTTTGGAATCCAATTTTGACCATGTTCGAGTCGGAATTTGGAAATTTGACATTAGACATGAATTGTAGCCAGCTAAAATATCTTTCTAATGCCGCCGGAACCAGCTGATTTGGATTCCGGATGAGAAAGTTATGCTCGACTTCGTGGACACTACCGAAGATGTTGAGGGATCCTCTTTTCTAATTTGATTTTATTTTCCTAATTGCAACTCTGTTCTTATTCTTTGATCATTTTTGCTTCATGGACACCTAATTATCAATTTGTACCTATAACATACTTAATCCACCAATTAAAACAGAAATATAAATTAATCCATAAAAAAATCAATGTAAACGTAAACATTGAGTGCTATTTCTACACTCCACTGTGTCTTTTCTATCTAGTGTTTTTGTTGTTGTTTGGTTATGCGTATTAAAGTCCTAGTGTTGTATTTCGTGTTTTTAAGAACGTTGTTGCGAATGCACTTTTGCGCATGTTTTATTACATGTACGTTTGTGCATGTCCATTTGATCGAGTGTGTTCTTGCATGTTTGTTGATTTGTATTAATGTCCTAGGATTGAAGTTTGTGTTTTCATGATCCTTTTTGCGAATGCACTTTTGCGTGAGTACTTTTGTGCATGCTTTAGTACTTTTACTTATGTGCGTATCTTTTGTAGCGGGTATTTTTTTCCACGTTTTTTTATGCGCATTCGTGTCCTCGAACTGTAGCACGTATTTTCATGATCGCTTTTGGAATCCAATTTTGACCATGTTCGATTCGGAATTTGGAAATTTGACATTAGACAGGAATTGTAGCCAGCTAAAATATCTTTCTAATGCCGCCGGAACCAGTTGATTTGGATTCCGGATGAGAAAGTTATGCTCGACTTCGTGGACACTACCGAAGATGTTGAGGGATCCTCTCTTCTAATTTGATTTTATTTTCCTAATTGCAACTCTGTTCTTACTCTTTGATCATTTTTGCTTCATGGACACCTAATTATCAATTTGTACCTATAACATACTTAATCCACCAATTAAAACAGAAATATAAATTAATCCATAAAAAAATCCACGTAAACGTAAACGTTGAGTGCTATTTCTACACTCCACTGTGTCTTTTCTATCTAGTGTTTTTGTTGTTGTTTCGTTATGCGAATTAAAGTCCTAGTGTTGTATTTCGTGTTTTTAAGAACGTTGTTGCGAATGCACTTTTGCGCATGTTTTATTACATGTACGTTTGTGCATGTCCATTTGATCGAGTGTGTTCTTGCATGTTTGTTGATTTGTATTAATGTCCTAGGATTGAAGTTGTGTTTCATGATCCTTTTTGCGAATGCACTTTTGCGTGAGTACTTTTGTGCATGCTTTAGTACTTTTACTTATGTGCGTATCTTTTGTAGCGGGTATTTTTTTGCACGTTTTTTGATGCGCATTCGTGTCCTCGAACTGTAGCACGTATTTTCATGATCGCTTTTGGAATCCAATTTTGACCATGTTCGAGTCGGAATTTGGAAATTTGACATTAGACAGGAATTGTAGCCAGCTAAAATATCTTTCTAATGCCCCCGGAACCAGCTGATTTGGATTCCGGATGAGAAAGTTATGCTCGACTTCGTGGACACTACCGAAGATGTTGAGGGATCCTCTCTTCTAATTTGATTTTATTTTCCTAATTGCAACTCTGTTCTTATTCTTTGATCATTTTTGCTTCATGGACACCTAATTATCAATTTGTACCTATAACATACTTAATCCACCAATTAAAACAGAAATATAAATTAATCCATAAAAAAATCAACGTAAACGTAAACGTTGAGTGCTATTTCTACACTCCACTGTGTCTTTTCTATCTAGTGTTTTTGTTGTTGTTTGGTTATGCGTATTAAAGTCCTAGTGTTGTATTTCGTGTTTTTAAGAACGTTGTTGCGAATGCACTTTTGCGCATGCACTACCAAAAAAAAGGGCTTTTGTGACGGACAATTATGTCACTAAATTGAGGAAAATCCGTCACAAACATGCTTTTGTGACAGTGTTGTGACGGATTACGTCCGTGAATAAATCCCTCGTCACTAATCAAAATGGTGACGGATATATTGCTCCGTCACGTATTTTGTCACAGAAATATCGGTCACTAACAAAAATAATTCCGTCATAAATACTATGTCCAATATTCATAAAATTTGTGACGGATGTTGTCACAAACTTGTTTATGCTGTCATTAATTTGTCACAAATTAATCGAAGGTTTTTTTGTCTACCCGTCACATACTTTGTCACAAACATCATGTCTGTCACAACATATCTATTACAAAGGTCCGTCACAAAACATCTGTCATAAATATCCATCTCAAAATTGTCCCAAAATATATGTCACATATCCCTCACAAATAGTTTACTAATTAAAATTATATTTTGTTTCGAACAGTCACATTTGTGTCACGAATTATTAAAGCAATATTTATATATATATTGTTTTTTTATATACTGTTTTTAAGCCTATTGGTCTTTAAGCCTATGTAATTATATATTTCAAAATCTAAAAAACATTCAAATATAATCACCGACAAGAACATCAACAAATGTGCGGAGAAGATGTTAATATAACAATTACATCACCTTATAACTAATCGTATATAAATAAAAATTAAAAAAAATTCAAGAACATTAACCTTTATATATATCCTAACAAAACATACAACTAAATAAATTACAACCAAGACACAAATCTAAAGAGATTCCATAGAGGGCATAAAAAAGAATCCTAAAAAAAGCCATCAAAGTATTTGTCCCCGTCCATGTCTTCTCTTTCTATACCTTCAATTTTATACCTCATTTAGTTAATATCCTGCAAAAAAAAAAAAAAAAATAACATATATAACCAACTAAAATTTAAAAAAATATATACTCAAAATTCAAATATGAATGCAATCAAATTTGAGTATTGATACTACATAAATGCCTATGCAAATAATCCATCTAATAGCAATGTATCATCATCTAATGGTAGTATACAAAAACATGAATCTTAAGATTTACCGGTATGCGGTAGGTACGCCCAAGTATTTTATCGCGCAAGGAGCTACTGTCGCCGATGTGTGCCGTGGTCCACCGCCATGACATCGCCAAATCAAAAAACAACCATGCCCGCCCACGATCGGGACATCTATGCATTCTAAATTCTGATGTTTTAAGGATGGTTTTGTGTATTCTAAATGTGGGCTTTGAGCATCCGCAACGCCGCCATCAAACGAGACCCCAATAGATTGAATAACCGCCCGTTTAATGGCAAAAGATAGAAAATTAATCTTCCAGGGCTGCCATCATATTGGGGTCGAAGTGTGTGAGGTAGAAATAAGAAAGGGGAATTGGAGAAAAGAAGAGGAAGAGAGAAAAAAAAAAGATAGAAGAAGTAGAAGAAAGAAACGGGGAAGAGAAGAAAGCGGGGTGGGGGAAGAGAACGGCGGGTGTGGTGGGAGTGGGGATTAGGTTATCATTAGTGGGGGTTAATTACGTTTATGTATTAGGAATTATTTTATTTTACAAGTAAATGGGCCTATAAATTATATGGACCCAAATTATATATATATATATATATATATATATATATATATAAATAAAAGTGTATAAGTTTAAAAAATAAATAGAAGTATAGTATGAAATCAATTAATAGATTTATAATTTTTTTTAATCTTTTCACTTCGAAAAATATAATATGAAGTAAGTAGTTATAAGAAAATATTGTGTATTAAATAATATAAAATATTTTGTTTCAAAAATTTTGGACATAAGTTATAAATTGAAAATATTAAAAAAATGTGATGAATAAGTGACATTTTTTGATGAAATTTCAACCGAACAACAATAGTGACAGATCAATGACAAAACGTAGAATATGACGGATATGACAAGAAATGTAGCATGTGACGGATATGTGCCAAACGAAAAGTGTGACAGATTAATGACGGCAGTTAGAATGTGACTGATTTGTGACAACATTGCATGTGACGCATTTGTGACGTACTTGATGTTGTGACAGATCTGTGACTTATATTAATTAGATTATGCGACCATAAAATAAATATGACGGAAATTATGACATAATCAATTTCCGTCACATCAATTGTGACCCGAATGTGACCGAATTGTTGTCGTCACACAATCCATCACAAAACCCGTCACACGTTCGTCACTATCAATTGTAAAATCTTGTAGTAAAAATCAGTCGCAGATTTGTCACTAATTTCGTCACTTATTGTAACGGATTTGAACTGTCACAAATTTTCTGTCACAAAAGCCCTGTTTTTTGGTAGTGATGTTTTTTTACATGTACGTTTGTGCATGTCCATTTGATCAAGTGTGTTCTTGCATGTTTGTTGATTTGTATTAATGTCCTAGGATTGAAGTTTGTGTTTTCATGATCCTTTTTGCGAATGCACTTTTGCGTGAGTACTTTTGTGCATGCTTTAGTACTTTTACTTATGTGCGTATCTTTTGTAGCGGGTATTTTTTTGCACGTTTTTTGATGCGCATTCGTATCCTCGAACTGTAGCACGTATTTTCATGATCGCTTTTGGAATCCAATTTTGACCATGTTCGAGTCGGAATTTGGAAATTTGACATTAGACAGGAATTGTAGCCAGCTAAAATATCTTTCTAATGCCGCCGGAACCAGTTGATTTGGATTCCGGATGAGAAAGTTATGCTCGACTTCGTGGACACTACCGAAGATGTTGAGGGATCCTCTCTTCTAATTTGATTTTATTTTCCTAATTGCAACTCTGTTCTTATTCTTTGATCATTTTTTGCTTCATGGACACCTTATTATCAATTTGTACCTATCACATACTTAATCCACCAATTAAAACAGAAATATAAATTAATCATAAAAAAATCCACGTAAACGAAAACGTTGAGTGCTATTTCTACACTCCACTGTGTCTTTTCTATCTAGAGTTTTTGTGATGTTTCGTTATGCGTATTAAAGTCCTAGTGTTGTATTTCGTGTTTTTAAAAACGTTGTTGCGAATGCACTTTTGCGCATGTTTTATTACATGTACGTTTGTGCATGTCCATTGTATCGAGTGTGTTCTTGCATGTTTGTTGATTTGTACTAATGTCCTAGGATTGAAGTTTGTGTTTTCATGATCCTTTTTGCGAATGCACTTTTGCGTGAGTACTTTTGTGCATCCTTTTGTACTTTTACTTATGTGCGTATCTTTTGTAGCGGGTATTTTTTTGCACGTTTTTTGATGCGCATTCGTGTCCTCGAACTGTAGCACGTATTTTCATGATCGCTTTTGGAATCCAATTTTGACCATGTTCGAGTCGGAATTTGGAAATTTGACATTAGACAGGAATTGTAGCCAGCTAAAATATCTTTCTAATGCCGCAGGAACCAGCTGACTTGGATTCCGTGAGAGAAAGTTATGCTCGACTTCGTGGACACTACCGAAGATGTTGAGGGATCCTCTCTTCTAATTTGATTTTATTTTCCTAATTGCAACTGTTTTCTTATTCTTTGATCATTTTTGCTTAATGGACACCTTATTATCAATTTGTACCTATATGATACTAAATCCACCAATTAAAACAGAAATATAAATTAATCCATAAAAAAATCCACGTAAACGTAAACGTTGAGTGTAATTTCTACACTCCACTGTATCTTTTGTATTTAGTATTTTTGCTATTGTTAGGTTATGCGTATTAAAGTCCTATTGTTGTATTTGGTGTTTTTAAGAACGTTGTTGCGAATGCACATTTACGCATATTTTTTTACATTTACGTTTGTGCATGTCCATTTGAGCAAGTGTGTTTGTGCATGTTTGTTGATTTGTATTAATGTCCTAGGATTGTAGTTTGTGTTTTCATGATCCTTTTTGCGAATGCACTTTTGCGTGAGTACTTTTGTGCATGCTTTTGTACTTTTACTTATGTGCGTATATTTTGTAGCGAGTGTTTTGTGCACGTTTCTTGATGCGCATTCGTGTCTTCGAACTGTAGCACGTATTTTCATGATCGCTTTTGGAATCCAATTTTGACCATGTTCGAGTCTGAATTTGGAAATTTGACTTTAGACAGGAATTGTAGCCAGCTAAAATAGCTTTCTTATGCAGCCGGAACCAGTTGATTTGGAGTCCGGATGAGAAAGTTATGCTCGACTTCGTGGACACTACCGAAGATGTTGAGGGATCCTCTCTTCTAATTTGATTTTATTTTCCTAATTGCATCTCTTTTCTTACTCTTTGATCATTTTTGCTTCATGGACACCTAATTATCAATTTGTACCTATAAGATACTAAATCCACCAATTAAAACAGAAATATAAATTAATCCATAAAAAAATCCACGTAAACGTAAACGTTGAGTGTAATTTCTACACTCCACTGTATCTTTTGTATCTAGTGTGTTTGCTATTGTTTGGTTATGCGTATTAAAGTCCTAGTGTTGTACTTGGTGTTTTTAAGAACTTTGTTGCGAATGCACTTTTGTGCATATTTTTTTACATGTACGTTTGTGCATGTCCATTTGAGCGAGTGTGTTCTTGCATGTTTGTTGATTTGTATTAATGTCCTAGGATTGTAGTTTGTGTTTTCATGATCCTTTTTGCGAATGCACTTTTGCGTGAGTACTTTTGTGCATGCTTTTGTACTTTTACTTATGTGCGTATCTTTTGTAGCGAGTATTTTTTTGCACGTTTTTTGATGCGCATTCGTGTCCTCGAACTGTAGCACGTAGTTTCACTACAAGAAATTTTGGTTTTAGTGACGATTTTGTATGGTCGCTAAAAGTTAGAAAATGGTAGCTAAAACTTATAGCGACCAAATTAAGCTTGGTCACCGGTGGTCACAACAGGGTAGTTACTAAAAGTACTCAGTGACAAGAAAATTAATTGGACGCTAAAAGATGAGATTTAGTGGCGAACTAATAGTGGTCACTAAAAATATAATTATTAACGACCAGTTATTGACTCGCTAATGTAAATTTTATGGTGGCAATTATATTAACAGGGTTGCTATAGCAACATATATAGTGGCCATATAATTTTGGTTGCTAAATGATATATACGTATAGTGACCATATTTTATTGTTGCTATAGAATATATATTTGGCCACCACATTTTTTGGTTGCTACATAATATACATATAGTGACGGTATATATTGGTTGATAAATAATATATCTGTTGGTTGCTAAAATATATACATATAGTGACCATATTATTGGTTGCAATAGTTTTTACACGATTGCGGCAATTATTAAATTTACTGACCAATTCAGACCAATAATTAATTGGTTGCATTAATCATTAATGTTTATTTGCAACAGTGGCTGTAAAAAAAAAAATTAAAATAAAACTAAAGCTTGCAAATTTACACATTATCAATCAAATGTGAATATTATAATTTCAATCTATCATACTACATACAATAATAAATCAATCATTTAAAATAATAAGAAAGATTACTATAATTATTTCATAATAAATTCCACTTCATAAATTGTTAAGCGACAACAAATATGACTTCCACGATAACGTTCTTTGACTTCATCAAACAGTCCAACCTGAAAAGGGGAAAAAAATCAATTAGAAAATAAGAAATCATATGATAGAATCAATTCCAATCATTTGTCACTTAGTAGCACTCAAAATTCAATAATGTATCTGCGCTCAAAATTTAATAAATAATAGTGAAGAAATAGAGATTCTCACCTGAAGTCCAATGCAAGTGCTATAAAAACACCTTACTTTGGAGTCATGCTCAAGTCTTTAATGAGAGCATAAATATACTCAACACCTATCAAATATTAGAATTAAACAAGTTATCGAATGTTAACATAATCGTTTACTATTCGGTTCTATTTCATATAAACATCCTAACTTAAATCTTATGCCATAACTGACAATCGAACACAATACACAATTTCTATGGCGTTCTATTTACCAAATACAACACACTCCAGGCATCAATTCACATGGTACGGAGTTGACTCGTGTTTGTTTGACGAGTTCTCGAAACAAAGGTTTAAAACAATTGTTTCCACAATTTCTTTGAAAAATCATAACAATTGGTACGATTATCCAAATTGGGAACGTAATATGCCAAATGAAAGCTAACAACTGCATCTACATGTTCACTGCAGACTCTGATCACAAATTATGATCCCAGCATATGCAAAACAGGCCCAAAAGATGATTACAGAAAACTGCCAGAATTTCGGATAAATTCTCTTTTCTGGTACAGTTTATTGTAAAATTCGTAAGTATTTGCAAAGTTATCCAAATTGGCCAAACAATATACCAAATCAAAGCTGACAACTTCATCTAAAAGTTTACTTAAGAAATATATCCGAAATTATTATCCTAAGATTGTAATAAAACCCAACGAAGATGATTCATCAAAACTGCCCTGTTTTTGGCAAACTCACTACCGTCAAATTCTCATCTCTAAAAGGCTATAAAACTTGCTCGAATTAGAAGCAATTTAACACTTACATATAATTATCACGGTCCTCGACGACTTTTGTGAAGAGACTGATTCGAAAATCTCACTCCAAACCCTTCGATTTCGGCTCCGAAAACAGGTGCGGCAGAAGGTTTACTATTTCTCAGAATTTCGCCAACATAGCTGTCGGGTTAAATTTGGTTATATAAATTGAAGAAATAACTAACCAAGTCTTTGTCAAATAACAAAGTC
Source organism: Erythranthe guttata (assembly GCF_000504015.1). The sequence continues at coordinate 45,270 of NW_012193806.1, read as the reverse complement.
TTCTCACCTCGAGTTAGCACCAAAAGCAACATCATAGACCAAAATTTTCTTAGGTACACAACCACGAATGACACACCTGAAATAAGAATCCATTAGTTTCTTAAGCTTCACCTTCGATCACATTACCTTAAACTTGTTGCTCAATGTGCATAAAAAAAAATTCAAATAACTAATGACTCAAAGAACTAATGACACATATAGATGCTAACTATGGACATTAAACTAGAAACCAACGTTATTTGTTGTCACATTTTCTTCCAAAAATCGTAGCAGGCCGTACGCTTATCCAAATTGGGAAAACAATATACCAAATAAAAGTTCACAACTTTATCTACAATTGTGATGAAGATACCAACCCCCAATTACTAAGATAACACAACAATAAAAGCCCGAAAAGTTGAATACAGAAAACTGCCAGAATTGTTTTGGACAAACTTGTTTGCTGTCACAGTTTATTTGAAAAATCATAACAATTTGTAGAGTTATCCAAATCGACCAAATAATATACCAAATAAAACCTCACAACTCAATATACAAATCATCAGAAGACACATAACCTAAATTATTACTCCAACATAACAAAAACAGCTCCGTATGATGATTAGGCAAAACTGCCCTGTTTTTTGACAGATTCGCTGTCGTCTGATTCCGACCCCTAAAAGGCTATAAAACGTGCTTGAATTGGAAATAATTAAACATTTACTCACAGTTTTCGAGGTCCTCTACGATTTTCGAGAAGGAATGATTCCCAAATTCACACTCCAAACCCTTCGATTTTGGCTACGAAAACAGATGCGTAGCAGATTTTATTTCCCTTTCCGGCGAGCAGGCTGAAATTCACACCAAATTTCGGCGACCACCGCCGAATAAAACTGCCTAGCACCACCATTAATGGGAAGCTAACTTCTCGAGGTTTGTAACAATACCTTCTATCATCAATACTCCACCGTTAACACCTCCGTTCATTTAATTCTTTGAAGAGCCAAAAGCTGAAGTCCAGATAACGGCCACCATCGGCGACCTCTGCTGGAAATCACCAACACCGGTGTACATCTGAACGCACAATTATTCCAAAGGTGGGTCCTGATCGACGAGATTCATTCTCGAAGGTCTCCAAACTATTATTTTTCCTTAAAACCCTAATGTGAAATTATCTTTTCAAATCCCCAATTATTTTCCTATAATAAAATCTTCCGAATCTCCTTTATTGAATTCAAAAATTCAAGAACAGGGGTAGGAACTAGGGCTTGGAGAAATTGGGTGAAATAGGCGAATACTTTTGGGGAAAACAAAAGAGGTAAGATAAGAGGGATTTTGGTGCAAACATAATGAAGAAATTAAGAGATAAATTTTTCTTGATTTTCTGTAATATTATGCGAGAATTGGTAGAGAGAAAGAGAACGTAAGGAGAGAGTGAACATAGTAATGTTTTGTGATGAAGAAACGACAGAATGATAAATGGCTGTAATTTTTTTATTATTTGCATTTTCGCCCCCCATCTTCCTTTTATTTTCTTTTCTTTTCTTGATTTGTTTAAAAATTAAACTAGTGACCAAATCGATTTGATTTCCGTAAGTAGTTTCATAGTAACCAAATTCAAGTGGTTGCTAGCAAACCAATTAAATGGTTGTTAATAATTAAATTAAAGACTCGTAGCAACCGTAAAAAAATTGATGTTAAATTGGTCACTATTGACACTAAGTTATAGTGACCATAAAAATTGTCGCTACAAACTTTAACTTTAGTTGCTACAAGATGTCTAACTATTAGTGACCACTTATAGCTACTAAATGTTCGCTGGTCGCAACAAGATTTAACCCTTCCCACTTTTGCTACAAAATTACTTTTGGTCACTAAATGTGAACATTTAGTGACCATTTAGTTATGGTCGTTGAGAATTTGGTCACTGAAACTAGTTTTTCTTGTAGTGTTTCATGATCGCTTTTGGAATCCAATTTTGACTATGTTCGAGTCCGAATTTGGAAATTTGACATTAGACAGGAATTGTAGCCAGCTACAATATCCTTCAAATGCCGCCGGAACCAGTTGATTTGGATTACGGATGAGAAAGTTATGCTCGACTTCGTGGACACTAACGAAGATGTTGAGGGATCCTCTCTTCTAATTTGATTTTATTTTCCTAATTGCAACTCTTTTCTTATTCTTTGATCATTTTTGCTTCATGGACACATTATTATCAATTTGTACCTATATGATACTAAATCCACCAATTAAAACAGAAATATAAATTAATCCATAAAAAAAATCCACGTAAACGTAAACGTTGAGTGCTATTTCTACACTCCACTGTGTCTTTTCTATCTAGTGTTTTTGTTGTTGTTTGCTTATGCGTATTAAAGTCCTAGTGTTGTATTTCGTGTTTTTAAGAACGTTGTTGCGAATGCACTGTTGCGCATGTTTTTTTACATGTACGTTTGTGCATGTCCATTTGATCGAGTGTGTTCTTGCATGTTTGTTGATTTGTATTAATGTCCTAGGATTGAAGTTTGTGTTTTCATGATCCTTTTTGCGAATGCACTTTTGCGTGAGTACTTTTGTGCATGCTTTTGTACTTTTACTTATGTGCGTATCTTTTGTAGCGAGTATTTTTTTGCACGTTTTTTGATGCGCATTCGTGTCCTCGAACTGTAGCACGTATTTTCATGATCGCTTTTGGAATCCAATTTTGACCATGTTCGAGTCGGAATTTGGAAATTTGACATTAGACAGGAATTGTAGCCAGCTAAAATATCTTTCTAATGCCACATGAACCAGTTGACTTGGATTCCGGGAGAGAAAGTTATGCTCGACTTCGTGGACACTACCGAAGATGTTGAGGGATCCTCTCTTCTAATTTGATTTTATTTTCCTAATTGCAACTTTTTTCTTATTCTTTGATCATTTTTGCTTCATGGACACATTATTATCAATTTGTACCTATATGATACTAAATCCACCAATTAAAACAGAAATATAAATTAACCCATAGTAAAATCAACGTAAACGTAAACGTTGAGTGCTATTTCTACATTCCACTGTGTCTTTTCTATCTAGTGTTTTTGTTGTTGTTTGGTTATGCGTATTAAAGTCCTAGTGTTGTATTTCGTGTTTTTAAGAACGTTGTTGCGAATGCACTTTTTCTCATGTTTTTTTACATGTACGTTTGTGCATGTCCATTTGAGCGAGTGTGTTCTTGCATGTTTGTTGATTTGTCTTAATGTCCTAGGATTGTAGTTTGTGTTTTCATGATCCTTTTTGCGAATGCACTTTTGCGTGAGTACTTTTGTGCATGCTTTAGTACTTTTACTTATGTGCGTATCTTTTGTAGCGAGTATTTTTTTGCACGTTTTTTGATGCGCATTCGTGTCCTCGAACTGTAGCACGTATTTTCATGATCGCTTTTGGAATCCAATATTGACCTTGTTCGAGTCGTAATTTGGAAATTTGACATTAGACAGGAATTGTAGCCAGCTAAAATATCTTTCTAATGCCGCAGGAACCAGCAGACTTGGATTCCGTGAGAGAAAGTTATGCTCGACTTCGTGGACACTACCGAAGATGTTGAGGGATCCTCTCTTCTAATTTGATTTTATTTTCCTAATTGCAACTCTTTTCTTATTCTTTGATCATTTTTGCTTCATGGACACCTTATTATCAATTTGTACCTATATGATACTAAATCCACCAATTAAAACAGAAATATAAATTAATCCATAAAAAAATCAACGTAAACGTAAACGTTGAGTGCTATTTCTACATTCCACTGTGTCTTTTCTATCTAGTGTTTTTGTTGTTGTTTGGTTATGCGTATGAAAGTCCTAGTGTTGTATTTCGTGTTTTTAAGAACGTTGTTGCGAAGGCACTTTTGCGCATGTTTTTTTACATGTACGTTTGTGCATGTCCATTTGAGCGAGTGTGTTCTTGCATGTTTGTTGATTTGTATTAATGTCCTAGGATTGAAGTTTGTGTTTTCATGATCCTTTTTGCGAATGCACTTTTGCGTGAGTACGTTTGTGCATCCTTTTGTACTTTTACTTATGTGCGTATCTTTTGTAGCAAGTATTTTTTTGCACGTTTTTTGATGCACATTCGTGTCCTCGAACTGTAGCACGTATTTTCATGATCGCTTTTGGAATCCAATTTTGACCATGTTCGAGTCTGAATTTGGAAATTTTACATTAGACAGGAATTGTAGCCAGCTAAAATATCTTTCTAATGCCGCCGGAACCAGTTGATTTGGAGTCCGGATGAGAAAGTTATGCTCGACTTCGTGGACACTACCGAAGATGTTGAGGGATCCTCTCTTCTAATTTGATTTAATTTTCCTAATTGCATCTCTTTTCTTACACTTTGATCATTTTTGCTTCATGGACACCTAATTATCAATTTGTACCTATAAGATACTAAATCCACCAATTAAAACAGAAATATAAATTAATCCATAAAAAAATCCACGCAAACGTAAACGTTGAGTGTAATTTCTACACTCCACTGTATCTTTTGTATCTAGTGTGTTTGCTATTGTTTGGTTATGCGTATTAACGTCCTAGTGTTGTACTTGGTGTTTTTAAGAACTTTGTTGCGAATGCACTTTTGCGCATATTTTTTTACATGTACGTTTGTGCATGTCCATTTGAGCGAGTGTGTTCTTGCATGTTTGTTGATTTGTATTAATGTCCTAGGATTGTAGTTTGTGTTTTCATGATCCTTTTTGCGAATGCACTTTTGCGTGAGTACTTTTGTGCATGCTTTTGTACTTTTACTTATGTGCGTATCTTTTGTAGCGAGTATTTTTTTGCACGTTTTTTGATGCGCATTCGTGTCCTCGAACTGTAGCACGTAGTTTCATGATCGCTTTTGGAATCCAATTTTGACTATGTTCGAGTCCGAATTTGGAAATTTGACATTAGACAGGAATTGTAGCCAGCTACAATATCCTTCGAATGCCGCCGAAACCAGTTGATTTGGATTACGGATGAGAAAGTTATGCTCGACTTCGTGGACACTACCGAAGATGTTGAGGGATCCTCTCTTCTAATTTGATTTTATTTTCCTAATTGCAACTCTTTTCTTACTCTTTGATCATTATTGCTTCATGGACACCTAATTATCAATTTGTACCTATAAGATACTAAATCCACCAATTAAAACAAAAATATAAATTAATCCATAAAAAAATCCACGTAAACGTAACCGTTGAGTGTTATTTCTACACTCCACTGTATCTTTTGTATCTAGTGTTTTTGTTGTTGTTTGGTTATGCGTATTAAAGTCCTAGTGTTGTATTTCGTGGTTTTAAGAACGTTGTGGCATATGCACTTATGCGCATGTTTTTTTACATTTACGTTTGTGCATGTCCATTTGAGCAAGTGTGTTTGTGCATGTTTGTTGATTTGTATTAATGTCCTAGGATTGTACTTTGTGTTTTCATGATCCTTTTTGGGAATGCACTTTTGCGTGAGTACTTTCTTGCATGCTTTTGTACTTTTACTTATGTGCGTATATTTTGTAGCGAGTGTTTTTGTGCACGTTTCTTGATGTGCATTCATGTCCTCGTATTGTATCACGTATTTTCATGATCGCTTTTGGAATCCTATTTTGACCATGTTCGAGTCCGAATTTAGAAATTTGAAATTAGACAGGAATTGTAGCCATCTAAAATTTCTTTCTAATGCCGCTGGAACCAGTTGATTTGGATTCCGGATGAGAAATTTATGCTCGACTTCGTGGACACTACCGAAGATGTTGAGGGATCCTCTCTTCTAATTTGATTTTATTTTCCTAATTGCAACTCTTTTCTTACTCTTTGATCATTTTTGCTTCATGGACACCTAATTATCAATTTGTACCTATAAGATACTAAATCCACCAATTAAAACAGAAATATAAATTAATCCATAAAAAAATCCACGTAAACGTAAACGTTGAGTGCTATTTCTACATTCCACTGTATCTTTTCTATCTAGTGTTTTTGTTGTTGTTTGGTTATGCGTATTAAAGTCCTAGTGTTGTATTTCGTGTTTTTAAGAACGTTGCTGCGAATGCACTTTTGCGCATGTTTTTTTACATGTACGTTTGTGCATGTCCATTTGAGCATGTGTGTTCTTGCATGTTTGTTGATTTGTATTAATGTCCTAGGATTGTAGTTTGTGTTTTCACGATCCTTTTTTGCGAATGCACTTTTGCGTGAGTACTTTTGTGCATGCTTTTGTACTTTTACTTATGTGCGTATCTTTTGTAGCGAGTATTTTTTTGCACAGTTTTGGATGCGCATTCGTGTCCTCGAACTGTAGCACGTATTTTCATGATCGCTTTTGGAATCCATTTTTGACCATGTTCGAGTCCGAATTTGGAAATTTGACATTAGAGAGGAATTGTAGCCAGCTAAAATAGCTTTCTAATGCCGCCAGAACCAGTTGATTTGGAGTTCGGATGAGAAAGTTATGCTCGACTTCGTGGACACTACCGAAGATGTTGAGGGATCCTCTCTTCTAATTTGATTTTATTTTCCTAATTGCAACTCTGTTCTTACTCTTTGATCATTATTGCCTCATGGACTCCTAATTATCAATTTTTACCTATAAGATACTAAATCCAGCAATTAAAACAAAAATATAAATTAATCCATAAAAAAATCCACGTAAACGTAAACGTTGAGTGTTATTTCTACACTCCACTGTATCTTTTGTATCTAGTGTTTTTGCTGTTGTTTGGTTATGCGTATTAAAGTACTAGTGTTGTATTTCGTGTTTTTAAGAACGTTGTTGCGAATGCACTTTTGCGCATGTTTTTATACATGTACGTTTGTGCATGTCCATTTGAGCGAGTGTGTTTGTGCATGTTTGTTGATTTGTATTAATGTCCTAGGATTGTAGTTTGTGTTTTCATGATCCTTTTTGCGAATGCACTTTTGCGTGAGTACTTTTGTGCATGCTTTTGTACTTTTACTTATGTGCGTATATTTTGTAGCGAGTGTTTTTGTGCACGTTTCTTGATGCGCATTCGTGTCCTCGAACTGTAGCACGTATTTTCATGATCGCTTTTGGAATCCAATTTTGACCATGTCCGAGTCCGAATTTGGAAATTTGACTTTAGACAGGAATTAGAGCCAGCTAAAATAGCTTTCTTATGCCGCCGGAACCAGTTGATTTTGAGTCCGGATAAGAAAGTTATGCTCGACTTTGTGGACACTACCGAAGATGTTTAGGGATCCTCTCTTCTAATTTGATTTTATTTTCCTAATTGCAACTGTTTTCTTACTCTTTGATCATTTTTGCTTCATGGACACCTAATTATCAATTTGTACCTATAAGATACTAAATCCACCAATTAAAACAGAAATATAAATTAATCCATAAAAACATCCACGTAAACGTAAACGTTGAGTGTAATTTCTACACTCCACTGTATCTTTTGTATCTAGTGTTTTTGCTATTGTTTGGTTATGCGTAATAAAGTCCTAGTGTTGTATTTGGTGTTTTTAAGAACTTTGTTGCGAATGCACTTTTGGGCATATTTTTTTACATGTACGTTTGTGCATGTCTATTTGAGCGAGTGTGTTCTTGCATGTCTGTTGATTTGTATTAATGTCTTAGGATTGTAGTTTGTGTTTTCATGATGCTTTTTGCGAATGCACTTTTGCGTGAGTACTTTTGTAATTCCTTTTGTACTTTGACTTATGTGCGTATCTTTTGTAGCGAGTATTTATTTCCACGTTTTTTGATGCGCATTCGTGTCCTCGAACTGTAGCACGTATTTTAATGATCGCTTTTGGAATCCAATTTTGACCAAGTTCGAGTCCGAATTTGGAAATTTGACATTAGACAGGAATTGTAGCCAGCTAAAATATCTTTCTAATGCCGCCGGAACCAATTGATTTGGATTCCGGATGAAAAAGTTATGCTCGACTTCGTGGACACTACCGAAGATGTTGAGGGATCCTCTCTTCTAATTTGATTTTATTTTCCTAATTGCAACTCTGTTCTTACTCTTTGAACATTTTTGCTTCATGGACACCTAATTATCAATTTGTACCTATAACATACTTCATCCACCAATTAAAACACAAATATAAATTAATCCATAAAAAAAATCCACGTAAACGTAAACGTTGAGTGCTATTTCTACACTCCACTGTGTCTTTTCTATCTAGTGTTTTTGTTGTTGTTTGGTTATGCGTATTAAAGTCCTAGTGTTGTATTTCGTGTTTTTAAGAACGTTGTTGCGAATGCACTTTTGCGCATGTTTTTTTACATGTACGTTTGTGCATGTCCATTTGATCGAGTGCGTTCTTGCATGTTTGTTGATTTGTATTAATGTCCTAGGATTGAAGTTTGTGTTTTCATGATCCTTTTTGCGAATGCACTTTTGCGTGAGTACTTTTGTGCATGCTTTTGTACTTTTACTTATGTGCGTATCTTTTGTAGCGAGTATTTTTTTTGCACGTTTTTTGATGCGCATTCGTGTCCTCGAACTGTAGCACGTATTTTCATGATCGCTTTTGGAATCCAATTTTGACCATGTTCGAGTCGGAATTTGGAAATTTGACATTAGACAGGAATTGTAGCCAGCTAAAATATCTTTCTAATGCCACATGAACCAGTTGACTTGGATTCCGGGAGAGAAAGTTATGCTCGACTTCGTGGACACTACCGAAGATGTTGAGGGATCCTCTCTTCTAATTTGATTTTATTTTCCTAATTGCAACTCTTTTCTTATTCTTTGATCATTTTTGCTTCATGGACACATTATTATCAATTTGTACCTATATGATACTAAATCCACCAATTAAAACAGAAATATAAATTAACCCATAATAAAATCAACGTAAACGTAAACGTTGAGTGCTAATTCTACATTCCATTGTGTCTTTTCTATCTAGTGTTTTTGTTGTTGTTTGGTTATGCGTATTAAAGTCCTAGTGTTGTATTTCGTGTTTTTAAGAACGTTGTTGCGAATGCACTTTTTCGCATATTTTTTTACATGTACGTTTGTGCATGTCCATTTGAGCGAGTGTGTTCTTGCATGTTTGTTGATTTGTATTAATGTCCTAGGATTGTAGTTTGTGTTTTCATGATCCTTTTTGCGAATGCACTTTTGCGTGAGTACTTTTGTGCATGCTTTAGTACTTTTACTTATGTGCGTATCTTTTGTAGCGAGTATTTTTTTGCACGTTTTTTGATGCGCATTCGTGACCTCGAACTGTAGCACGTATTTTCATGATCGCTTTTGGAATCCAATATTGACCTTGTTCGAGTCGTAATTTGGAAATTTGACATTAGACAGGAATTGTAGCCAGCTAAAATATCTTTCTAATGCCGCAGGAACCAGCTGACTTGGATTCCGTGAGAGAAAGTTATGCTCGACTTCGTGGACACTACCGAAGATGTTGAGGGATCCTCTCTTCTAATTTGATTTTATTTTCCTAATTGCAACTCTTTTCTTATTCTTTGATCATTTTTGCTTCATGGACACCTTATTATCAATTTGTACCTATATGATACTAAATCCACCAATTAAAACAGAAATATAAATTAATCCATAAAAAAATCAACGTAAACGTAAACGTTGAGTGCTATTTCTACATTCCACTGTGTCTTTTCTATCTAGTGTTTTTGTTGTTGTTTGGTTATGCGTATGAAAGTCCTAGTGTTGTATTTCGTGTTTTTAAGAACGTTGTTGCGAATGCACTTTTGCGCATGTTTTTATACATGTACGTTTGTGCATGTCCATTTGAGCGAGTGTGTTTGTGCATGTTTGTTGATTTGTATTAATGTCCTAGGATTGAAGTTTGTGTTTTCATGATCCTTTTTGCGAATGCACTTTTGCGTGAGTACGTTTGTGCATCCTTTTGTACTTTTACTTATGTGCGTATCTTTTGTAGCAAGTATTTTTTTGCACGTTTTTTGATGCACATTCGTGTCCTCGAACTGTAGCACGTATTTTCATGATCGCTTTTGGAATCCAATTTTGACCATGTTCGAGTCTGAATTTGGAAATTTTACATTAGACAGGAATTGTAGCCAGCTAAAATATCTTTCTAATGCCGCCAGAACCAGCTGATTTGGAGTCCGGATGAGAAAGTTATGCTCGACTTCGTGGACACTACCGAAGATGTTGAGGGATCCTCTCTTCTAATTTGATTTAATTTTCCTAATTGCATCTCTTTTCTTACACTTTGATCATTTTTGCTTCATGGACACCTAATTATCAATTTGTACCTATAAGATACTAAATCCACCAATTAAAACAGAAATATAAATTAATCCATAAAAAAATCCACGCAAACGTAAACGTTGAGTGTAATTTCTACACTCCACTGTATCTTTTGTATCTAGTGTGTTTGCTATTGTTTGGTTATGCGTATTAACGTCCTAGTGTTGTACTTGGTGTTTTTAAGAACTTTGCTGCGAATGCACTTTTGCGCATATTTTTTTACATGTACGTTTGTGCATGTCCATTTGAGCGAGTGTGTTCTTGCATGTTTGTTGATTTGTATTAATGTCCTAGGATTGTAGTTTGTGTTTTCATGATCCTTTTTGCGAATGCACTTTTGCGTGAGTACTTTTGTGCATGCTTTTGTACTTTTACTTATGTGCGTATCTTTTGTAGCGAGTATTTTTTTGCACGTTTTTTGATGCGCATTCGTGTCCTCGAACTGTAGCACGTCGTTTCATGATCGCTTTTGGAATCCAATTTTGACTATGTTCGAGTCCGAATTTGGAAATTTGACATTAGACAGGAATTGTAGCCAGCTACAATATCCTTCGAATGCCGCCGAAACCAGTTGATTTGGATTACGGATGAGAAAGTTATGCTCGACTTCGTGGACACTACCGAAGATGTTGAGGGATCCTCTCTTCTAATTTGATTTTATTTTCCTAATTGCAACTCTTTTCTTACTCTTTGATCATTATTGCTTCATGGACACCTAATTATCAATTTGTACCTATAAGATACTAAATCCACCAATTAAAACAAAAATATAAATTAATCCATAAAAAAATCCACGTAAACGTAACCGTTGAGTGTTATTTCTACACTCCACTGTATCTTTTGTATCTAGTGTTTTTGTTGTTGTTTGGTTATGCGTATTAAAGTCCTAGTGTTGTATTTCGTGGTTTTAAGAACGTTGTGGCATATGCACTTATGCGCATGTTTTTTTACATTTACGTTTGTGCATGTCCATTTGAGCAAGTGTGTTTGTGCATGTTTGTTGATTTGTATTAATGTCCTAGGATTGTACTTTGTGTTTTCATGATCCTTTTTGGGAATGCACTTTTGCGTGAGTACTTTCGTGCATGCTTTTGTACTTTTACTTATGTGCGTATATTTTGTAGCGAGTGTTTTTGTGCACGTTTCTTGATGTGCATTCATGTCCTCGTATTGTATCACGTATTTTCATGATCGCTTTTGGAATCCTATTTTGACCATGTTCGAGTCCGAATTTAGAAATTTTTAAATTAGACAGGAATTGTAGCCAGCTAAAATTTCTTTCTAATGCCGCTGGAACCAGTTGATTTGGATTCCGGATGAGAAATTTATGCTCGACTTCGTGGACACTACCGAAGATGTTGAGGGATCCTCTCTTCTAATTTGATTTTATTTTCCTAATTGCAACTCTTTTCTTACTCTTTGATCATTTTTGCTTCATGGACACCTAATTATGAATTTGTACCTATAAGATACTAAATCCACCAATTAAAACAGAAATATAAATTAATCCATAAAAAAATCCACGTAAACGTAAACGTTGAGTGCTATTTCTACATTCCACTGTATCTTTTCTATCTAGTGTTTTTGTTGTTGTTTGGTTATGCGTATTAAAGTCCTAGTGTTGTATTTCGTGTTTTTAAGAACATTGCTGCGAATGCACTTTTGCGCATGTTTTTTTACATGTACGTTTGTGCATGTCCATTTGAGCATGTGTGTTCTTGCATGTTTGTTGATTTGTATTAATGTCCTAGGATTGTAGTTTGTGTTTTCACGATCCTTTTTTGCGAATGCACTTTTGCGTGAGTACTTTTGTGCATGCTTTTGTACTTTTACTTATGTGCGTATCTTTTGTAGCGAGTATTTTTTTGCACAGTTTTGGATGCGCATTCGTGTCCTCGAACTGTAGCACGTATTTTCATGATCGCTTTTGGAATCCATTTTTGACCATGTTCGAGTCCGAATTTGGAAATTTGACATTAGACAGGAATTGTAGCCAGCTAAAATAGCTTTCTAATGCCGCCAGAACCAGTTGATTTGGAGTTCGGATGAGAAAGTTATGCTCGACTTCGTGGACACTACCGAAGATGTTGAGGGATCCTCTCTTCTTATTTGATTTTATTTTCCCAATTGCAACTCTGTTCTTACTCTTTGATCATTATTGCCTCATGGACTCCTAATTATCAATTTTTACCTATAAGATACTAAATCCAGCAATTAAAACAAAAATATAAATTAATCCATAAAAAAATCCACGTAAACGTAAACGTTGAGTGTTATTTCTACACTCCACTGTATCTTTTGTATCTAGTGTTTTTGCTGTTGTTTGGTTATGCGTATTAAAGTACTAGTGTTGTATTTCGTGTTTTTAAGAACGTTGTTGCGAATGCACTTTTGCGCATGTTTTTATACATGTACGTTTGTGCATGTCCATTTGAGCGAGTGTGTTTGTGCATGTTTGTTGATTTGTATTAATGTCCTAGGATTGTAGTTTGTGTTTTCATGATCCTTTTTGCGAATGCACTTTTGCGTGAGTACTTTTGTGCATGCTTTTGTACTTTTACTTATGTGCGTATATTTTGTAGCGAGTGTTTTTGTGCACGTTTCTTGATGCGCATTCGTGTCCTCGAACTGTAGCACGTATTTTCATGATCGCTTTTGGAATCCAATTTTGACCATGTCCGAGTCCGAATTTGGAAATTTGACTTTAGACAGGAATTAGAGCCAGCTAAAATAGCTTTCTTATGCCGCCAGAACCAGTTGATTTTGAGTCCGGATAAGAAAGTTATGCTCGACTTTGTGGACACTACCGAAGATGTTTAGGGATCCTCTCTTCTAATTTGATTTTATTTTCCTAATTGCAACTGTTTTCTTACTCTTTGATCATTTTTGCTTCATGGACACCTAATTATCAATTTGTACCTATAAGATACTAAATCCACCAATTAAAACAGAAATATAAATTAATCCATAAAAACATCCACGTAAACGTAAACGTTGAGTGTAATTTCTACACTCCACTGTATCTTTTGTATCTAGTGTTTTTGCTATTGTTTGGTTATGCGTAATAAAGTCCTAGTGTTGTATTTGGTGTTTTTAAGAACTTTGTTGGGAATGCACTTTTGGGCATATTTTTTTACATGTACGTTTGTGCATGTCTATTTGAGCGAGTGTGTTCTTGCATGTTTGTTGATTTGTATTAATGTCTTAGGATTGTAGTTTGTGTTTTCATGATGCTTTTTGCGAATGCACTTTTGCGTGAGTACTTTTGTGCATGCTTTTGTACTTTTACTTATGTGCATATCTTTTGTAGCGAGTATTATTTTCCACGTTTTTTGATGCGCATTCGTGTCCTCGAACTGTAGCACGTATTTTCATGATAGCGTTTGGAATCCAATTTTGACCATGTTCGAGTCCGAATT
>NW_012193803.1:102748-150685 GCF_000504015.1 Erythranthe guttata | reverse complement strand
TAGGGTATATCAAACAAAATACAATTGAAATTCTTCAAAAAAAAAAACAATTAAAAGCAACAGAGATGGGATCAAAACCATCACAACAATTATTAAATAAAAATTGAATATTTTGAAGTATTCACAATATAATTGAATTATAAAAGAGTAGAAATAAATCTTACAAAATAATAGCATAACTTAGAAATCACATATGTCAATAAAAATCTATGAATATTTTGAAGTATTGTAAAAATATTACATAAGATTTCAATTGATAAATTAGCAATCTATTTCATTTACCACATATATACCTTGAGATAGTAATTTTATATGTAGTAATACAAATTAATAAAATCAACAATAAGCAACAATTAATGAAAAAAAAAAATATTCAAGGCTTTTAACATTTATTTTATTAAAAAAAATCTGAATTTTATTTAAGCTTGTCTCGTGGAGAAGATGAGACCATTAAAAATAGGGATAATATGCTACAAGTCCCTCAAACGAAACCTAATTTGAACTAAATGACAAATTCAAATTCATTCTTTTAATTAAATTTTTAATTTGAAATAATATATGAGCCACATTCCTAATTTTTTTTATATCCCAATTTTGCCCTTATACCCTAAATTTTCTAACCTACATATTCACGTTTCTCCTATTCAGATTTATTTTATTTTTTGCTATTCTCTCACGTTCTCTCTATCACACACGTTGTCTCTTATATTCTTTTCTCTCTCGTTTTTTTTTCTCTCTCACCTCTCCATCTATAATTCTCAATATCTTTCTTGCTTTCTTCTTCAGCAAGAGGCAAAGGACTGTGGTGCACGAGACGGCAACGGGGGGCTGTGGTGGTGGAGGTGCGGCAGGGGGCCGGGCTGTGATGGTCGATGCAAGCCGAGGGGCTGTGGTGGTGGAGGTGTGGTGGAGGTGCGGCAGGGGGCCGGGCTGTGATGGTCGAGGCAAGCCGAGGGGCTGTGGTGGTGGAGGTGCGGCAGGGGGGCGGGCTGTGATGGTAGATCTGAGCCGGGGGGCTGTCCCGCTATGGTGGCCGCGGCGGCGGCCGTGGATGTGGAGGTCGAGGTTGCGGCGAGTGATGTGGTTATGGTGGAAATTTAATTAAAAGTATATTTTTTACTAATTGCATCTGATTTTCTTGATCTTCAAGAGATTTTGTTTGATTTGGATTAAAATGGTAAATCTAGGTTTTCTCAAACTTGGTAATTGACTACGGTTGCGACGACTGCAAATGTAGGCAGCTAGGGTTTGACAGCTGCTGCGTTGACGGCTAGGGTTGGCGAGATTGGTGTTGTTGGTTGCTAGGGTTTTGTAGTACACCGTAGTATATCATACTACAATGTAGTAAACCATAGTCTACTACAGTATTGAAAAAAAATTGAATAAAAAAATAAAAAAATTGTAGGTTGAATTACAAAAAACGAAGAACGAGTTGTTTTTGTAATTTTCAATATTATGTAGAATTTTTTTTTTTTTTAATAATAGTTTAATCTATAATACCACAGTATACCATAATATATTATAGTACACCATGGTATTTTTTGAAATCTGCTGTATTTTTTAATAAAAATGAAAAATATTTTTTCTCGTAAATTTCAAATCAAAAATAAGGAAAAAAAATTGTTTATAATAATGTAAAAAATAATAATATAAAAAACAAAAAAATAAAGATAAGTGAAAGGGCATTTTTGGAATGAATTTAATAAAGGATGTGAAGCAAATGTTTAGTTGAGATTGTCATTTAGTTCTATTTAGTTTTGTCACCAAGGACTTATCTTTTAAGACCCCTTAAAAATAAGATGTAAAATTTCGATTCTTTATAGAGAATAACAAGATGAAGAAACTTAAATAAATTGATGTTAGTTTTGTTGGAGTTGTAATATGATATTTAATGCATTTGAACTTTGGAATTATAACAATTAAATGTATGTAGAGAAACTAAATAAATTAAAATTCAAGTAGCATAGTTTGAGGGTAAATTAGTAAATGGACTTTATAACTTTCCTCAAAATTACATAAAAGCCACTTTCTGGCCAGCCAGATTTTAGCCATCATTACCGTATAGTATAGTTGATTGATATCTAATACAATCTTTTTTAATCTATTTTATGAGGTATTATTGATGGAATTAATTAATATTAAAAAATGTGACCAATAATTCAATATTTTAGGACAGTATCTCCAATCATATTAAATTTAATATTTGTTGATGTGTCAAGATTCAGTCTCTCTCATAAAGTCAAATCAAATCTGTACTTGGTAGCTACATTTATTTCAATATATATTACTGGTTATACATGAACCACGTGATTGTATGTGCAAATAGAAGTTGAATGGAAGGTTTTTTATTTTTTATTTTTTATTTTTTATTTTTTTTCCTAATTAATACATTGTTTTTAAACTATAAAATATTACCACTACCCACGTCAAACATGGACGTGACCTTCACATGTTCGTTTTTTTTTTAACAATAAATATAAGAATTTTTTACTCAAAAAAAAAATAAATATAAGAATTTGTGAATTTTTTTATTATTTTTTATTTATTTATCATCTTCGTACTAGTGCAATAAATGATTAGCACTCTTCCTACTAGTTTAAGTTTATTTTACAATAATGTCAATCTCGATATCATATAATTTATATTATGCATTTCGAGAAATTGATCCTGCGATTAAAAAAATTGGAAATTATTCCTCCTATTTATTGTGAGATTAATTTAATTTGGATTATGATTTGGAAATATTTTTTAGTGTAGAGGGGCGTGTGGAGTAATTCGTTGGAGAGCGCACTCATGTTAACTGAGTGGCGGAGCCAGCATATGCGGAATATAAATAAATGGTGTAGAATCGCATATCTTAGGGGAGGTTGTTTATGCAATCACATTTATATCAGATCAAAATTTGTGTACAAAATATATTTTTAATGCAGTTGACCCACGAATTTAAAATCCTGACTCCTAGTCTCTAGGAAACTAGAGTCCGATTAACATATATGGCCGGTCATTTGGGGTAAGATAGTAGACCATAAGTCTCAATTTTGTTCTTGATTTATGAAAGCAATAAATATAATTATTGTATTATTTTGTGAGAATCAATATCGGATCATTATCTTAAATTATACACGTATATCTTTTATTTTAACATGAGGAGATTGATGCTAACACAAAAATTATCATGTCCTTTGGTTGGTCCTTATAAATGAAAAGATAAATAACACTTAATCCCCTGTGGTTATAAGTTTTGAAGACGAACCCCCTATGCCATTAATATCAACACATAACCTCCTCGTAGTTGATGAGGTAGCTTCCGTTAGTTTTTCCGTTAAATTTAACTGCCACTGTTAAACATCAAAGCAATTTTTTTTGCAGATGACCCCATTATGCTTTCATTTTCCTTTCATTTTTGCAGATGACTCCATTATGCACTAAGAAAATTTGCTTATTAATACGAAATTTTTTGTTATGGTAAAAAACCGTAATAAAATGTACTTTTTGCTACGGAACAATTTTGAAGTCGTAGTAAATACTAGGATTTACCGTAGCAAAAAAATATTTGGTACGGTCATTTACCGTAGCAAAACTTTTGTCACGCCCGTATATGCTACAGGGCAAATTCGTAACAAATCCATAACAAAAGCCTTTTTAGTACGAATTTGATACATTTTGCTATGGTTAATGATCGTAGTAAAAAACAATTTTTCTACTAGTGGTGCTTTCATTTTTCCTTTCATTTTTTCAGATGACCTCCATTATGCTTTCATTTTCCCTTTCATTTTTACAGACGATCCCATTAAAGTGTGACTCGCGGGTTAAGTCTGACGAAAAACTTACGAAAGCTATATTCATAAACCACAAGGGATTATGTACTGATATTACAAGCACAAGAAAATCAATTGCAAAAGCTTGTAACCACAGGAGTTAAGTGGTGTTTACCCTAAATTAAAATAAAGTTGTATACAAATCTAGAATGAGAATAAGACACTTCGAAACTGAGTGTTATGTTGCACAATACTCTAGTAGTTATTCTTGGGGTAAAAAAAATGAAATAGTTTGCTATTTTTTTGCATATTAAATTGGATCAAGTGAGCATAAGTTGTTTTAATTGTATTATCAATGATTAGAATAGATAATGTACGATTATCGAATGTATATTGATGTCATGCGAATTTATGTATCAAAATTTGGAGCTCGAGACTATAACTTTTTTTTGTTGTAGAAACAAAAAAAAATAATTCAAGGATTGCGGAGAGAAGATACAGTGAAGAAATACGAATTTTGAGTTGTGTACAAGAACGATGTAAAGTTTAAAGAAGGAGTCTTTACTAATTTTATTAAGTCCTATTTATGTAGCCCGCATGGGTGTAGCTCAACTGGTTCTGGAGGTGGTAAGTTGGTGCAAGGTCTTAGGATCGAATCCTGGCAGCCGCGGTATGGGAATTTCAACTCCAATGAAGGTTAGTTCCTTGTGGGCACCAGGTCCGGGTCCGCTACCTTAACGGGCCATTGAGTTACCATGATTTACATTCCTCCATCAATCCTTGTCGGGCCAAGGGATAGGGGCCCTGGGGGCGAGGGATTTCGCCTTTGGTGCAAGTCCTATTTATGTATCTGAACTCTTAACTACATCAATTTATTGTGTTCATTTATCTACATTTTAGTAGTTAATATGAGTTTATTGCTACAGATTCTCTCTTATATTATCTCTTACAATATAAGTTTATTTATAAGCTTTCTAACGTCCCATATATGTGTTTTGAAATTGCAAAATATTAAATTTTATCATCATTTAAACTTACTCATGTATTTGAAAAATATTGGTAATGATGATAGTTTTACAGTTGCAATTAAAAAAATTACCATAGTCGTATTGGGGCAAAATTCCGATAAACTTTTTTTTAGGGTAAATTATAACCACCCATCAGGTATGGTTAAATTATAAAAAAATTCCTTATGCTTGGATAATTACAACTATTCCCTCAACTATGAACCATTTTATACGTCCATTTTTATGGTGATAAATTAAACATAATCTTCGAGATTTCGTAGAATGTTCTCTAGTTTGTATTCGTTTTGTGCAAAACACGCAGTTTCTGATGCACCACAATCTGATTTATACAAGTCAAAAAACACATTTTATGATCATCTTGCTTCAAAATGTGGAGCTCGAATGGGATAAAACGGGTACAAAATTGAGAATATTTTATATAATCTAAAAGATTTTACTAAATTTGACACCGCAAAAATGAACGTGTAAGAAGATTTGTAATTGATGGGTGATTGTAATTACCCAAACATTAGGGATTTTTTCGTAATTTAACCATATCTCAGGAATTGTTGTAACAGACCATTTTTTTATAAATAAAATGTGTAAACTATATGAGGAAAAAATAGCACCATATACTGCCGAACTTCCTTTGTGATTATTTACTATTTATGTTGCTAATATAGTAAATATTATGTTTGGAACTGAGTTGGTTCTTAGTCAAGAACCGATTTATTACTGGTCATATTATCAGGCGAATAATAATTTTTAACCGATCAATTGGATTGAGTAAAAAATTTTGACCATCCCATCTATAATGAGTCGGTTGATAGTTTTAATATTATCAAAATTGGGTTGACCGATAATTATCGGCAGGGCCGGTTCTGAGGGGAGGCGAAGTAGGCGGTCACCTAGGCCCCGGATATTTGTAAAAATTTAGGGCCTCCAAATTTTTGTATACCTTTTATATATTAGTATTTATTTAAAAAAAAATATATAATATGTATAATTATTGCGAACCCTAATTCATGAATAGATATTGATCAACGATTTTTACTTGTCTCTATAATTCCTCTAATCATAGGGACCTCAATTATTAAATTTATAGTGCATTAGCTATTTATTTTTATATATTTACACTTGTTTTAGTGCTACTTGATGAAAATTATCCTTAAAAAAATTTCGGGGGCGCTGCCCCCGAACCCCCAGAAATTTATTATCTTGCCTCTGCCTATATACCTTACAAAAATGAGTTAACATAAAGTTTATCATTTAAAAAAAAATGAGTTTTAACATAAATTGTAGAAGAGTCTCATTTTTCAACTATCTTCAAATCTCGCATAGGCCCCAAAATCTCAGGAACGCCCCCTAATTACCGGTCAACCTACTATTAATTTTTGTGAGTTGTTAGACATAAATCTTCCACTGGAAATTAGGAATGTACATGTTTGGAATTAGTTTTAATTTTGAATTATATTTTTTGTTGAATTACTATTAATTATTTTGAACTGATAAATGATCATGTTATTATTTATGAATGGATATACTCATCAATCGACCCATTTTGGAACCAAATATTCGCTTGGCAACCTTCAACCGACCCACAAAGGTTGCATCAACATTAGTTTTCAAATTTTGAGCAACATTAATTTGTTGAATGGGTCGATTTTTCGACCGATAATTAACCAAATCAACTCAATCTCAATTCTAATAATGTGTTGAACTTGAACCATTGCATTATGGTTTCCTCTGAAGGTTTCTTCATAATTCAAAAGGTCCCTTTGATTGTATTTCGTGTGAATTTTGTTTGACTCCCGTGGGCGTTGACTTTTCGTTTAATGGAATATTTAGGTAGATTTATTTCAAATAATTTAGTTAGACAAAACACTCACGTGAACAACGTGACTGACTGCCCATGTGTATAAATAGACGTTCACATTTAAATATTTGGGAGAGTCCCCCTTTTTGTGCATGTATAATTAATGAATATGCAACACAATCTTTTTTTAATTTATTTTATGAGATACTATAGATCAAAATGAGAAATTATAAATTGTTAAATATTCTTTGGGAGTATCATTGATATTAAATTCAACATTCTTTATCATATGTTAGCTAGATCCCGATGTATTCTTACATATACCATCCACTTGTACGTTCCGCAATCAACTATTTTTACACGCACCCACATGTGTATGTGCGTGTGTGTGCAAATCAATTATGTGAGATTGCCTGGTTTATTTATCAGATGTAGGATCTCAAAAGTCGAATAGGTTTATGTGTTTGTTTTTTTCTTTTCCTAGTTGTCTTTTTCCAATTTGTTTTAATTAATTGAATAATTGTTATACTTTTTGTTATTTTTTGTGATTAACTAAATTAATTCAAACTAAAAAAATTGTGGAATACATTACGTAGTAAGCATTGACATATACATTTATTACACAGTACGGCCATGCGAAAACATGTGTAGCTTTATTTGTTGCGCATATATTAAGAAAACTAATAAATGTGCGTCGATTTTAGAGAAAAATATAGAATAACTAAAATATCCATGTTATTAATGTTGTTTCCATTAATTCTCTCTCAATTAATGAATAGTAATAAGGGCAAAATTAAGAAAATAGTAATTAATGCATTATTGAAATTCTAAAGTAACAGATAATTTGTAATAAGAAAAATTCCCAAAAGGAAAGGAACAATTAATTTGAAACGGAGATAGTAATATACTAAACTATATTATTAATTTATAAGTTACGCATTAATTGTGCATGATTTGTAAGGACAATATATTAATAAAGTATATTCCCTTTTATTTTTTAATGGGATAATTAGCAATACCCCCCTCATCTAGGTAAATGAGTTAAGAAAAACCCCCCTCCCAAAAATAATTAGAGAAAACCCCCTTACCTAATATTCTACCCAAATATTATTTAATAATTCCCAAACCACCCTTTCTCACTCTTATCTCTTCTCTCTCTCTCTCTCTCTCTCCTCTTTCTCTCGCACACATAAAAACACACACACACACAAATTAGTGAGAAATCTCAACAGGAGAAAGCTCAACAGGAGAGTAAGGAGGATTCCGCCGCCGCCGCCGCCGCCGCCATCGTCTCCGCGCACGCGTCAGCTGCTGGAGTGAGGAATCCATCGCCGTCGCCGGTGTTGCGATGAATCTATCGGGTCGAACCGACAACGCCATCAAAAACCACTGGAACTCAACCCTCAAGCGCAAGTGCTCCTCCTTGAGCTCCGACGAAGGCGGTAACTTCGATAACAACGACGGCGGTGGCGGAGATTACGGTGGTGGTGGTCAGCCGGAGCGGCCGTTGAAGAGATCCGTCAGCGACGGGTCGGGTATACCCGTTTCGGGTATGTACTTCAACCCGGGCAGCCCGTCCGGGTCGGACGCCAGCGATTCGAGTCTGCCTTCCCATGTCTATAAACCGGTGGCGAGATCCGGCGTCGTTTTGGTTGAAACCGCTTCTTCCTCCGTCGTTGACCCGACGACCAGTCTCAGCCTGTCTCTACCCGGAGTTGACCCGACCGAGTCAACCAATCACAGGACCGAGTCAACTCAACCCTTAGCTGTTAATCCCATCATCCATCAACCTTAATCGACTATGTACATGTTCATAGTCGATTAAGCTAATCGACTATGTTCTGGTATTCGATTAAGGTTGATCGACTCCATTTTTTTTTATTTTTTTTGGATTTCTTGTTTATTGTTTCAATTGTATAAATCATTTATAACGTTTATATCTTTTTTTTTTCTAACTAAAATATAGTTGATTTTGCATTTTTTCGCAGTTGTAATTTGTTATGTTTAGTAGCAGATTCTTAATCGACTATGCTTCATCATAGTCGATTAATACACGTGATATAGAAAAAAAGAATTAAAAAAACAAAAAAAAAATTAAATAATTAAATAATTTCCTTAATCGACTATGAAGCATAGTCGATTAAGGCTTAATCGACTATGCTTCATAGTCGATTAAGAAAAAACGGAAAAAAAAAAAAAAAAAAAAAAACTGCTGAGCGTGACCCAGTGCTGATGTGGTGGGCGGGGGCAAAGCTGGAAAGCATAATGGCTCAAAATGGGTGTGGACTTTTCTCAAATGGACTAAAATATTTTGGGCCTCCCTCAATTAAAAAAAATAGTGAGGGGGTTTTCTCAAAGAGCCCCTTATTTAATTGTAGCTTGTTAGCTGGAGTACATCTACACTACTAAATTATAAAGGTATCATTTTGAAAGTCAAACTATCATAAATCTCAGATATACTTTATATACTATATTAACACGTATATGAAATGCATGTCTTTAACAAATAATTATTGAACGTGAATACAATGACATTGTTATTTTAATTTTGAGTAAAGTTTTATATCAAAAAAAAAAAATAAGTTCAGGAGATCTCTTGATATTATTTGTCTCCGTGGAAATTTGGCATAATTCCATTTTTGTCCTTTCATAACATGGAAATTCATTAATTCGGTTTGGTTGAAACCAAAGAGAATTGAGAGGTTGTTTACACTACAAGAAAACACGGCTTCAATGATCTCATTTAGCGACAAATTTTGATAGATTACTGATAAGAACTGCCGTCGGTGAAGCCCTATTTTCTTGTAGTGCTAGGAATCAGGGAATGAAAGTGTTGGGCACCGATCTTTTGGAAATTTGAACTCGAATCATTTGGCTACATGAAGTGTCAAGGATCTGCAACTAGCTATTAATAGCTAGCAGCACACCCTTAATTTACGAAAACGTTTTTTCATATATGGGTTAAATACAGCTTACACCCCTAAAGTATACCATATGTAACACTTACCCCCTTAAAGTATCATTTGTAACACTTACCCCCTCAAGCACAATTTAATTTGTTTTTTTAATTCTAATACCTTAAAATTTTCTCTTTTATTGAAAGAAATAACTAAAAGAATAATTAAATTATACAATTAAAAATATATGTTAAAAAATGCAATATTGTAAAATTTTAAAATATTATCTTAAGTTTGGTACATATTTAATAAATAACATTTAATTATTGTTGGACCAATTATTCGAATATATTCAGATCGATAAATATTAAGAAATCAATACATAACTAATAATAATATCGACTATCTAAATTTATTTTAGTTCATTAATTTCTTAAAATATATTTCCATGCATTATTTGTACAATATATATTACTTTTTAATTTTTTTCGTATAAGAAGGTAAATATTACATAGGCTATAATTGAGGGGTGCAAAGTGTATTTAATCATGTGTATATACATATGTAGATATATAAGGTTAAATGTGTAAATTTGACAAGATATGGTTGTTGCTTAGGTTGTAAAAGTCTTCAGTAGCATTGCATGGGGCATGGGTTTCAATTCCCTTCTTTGGCATATATTATACATTTTTACCTAAATTGCCCTTCTTTGGCATATATTATACATTTTTACCTAAATTGCTAATTGTCATGCAATTTAAATTATATTTCAAAATATATTTTTTTTTTATTAATTTTCTATCTAAATCTTCCTAAAATTCTTATAAAATGTGCAATCTTTTTAATAGATATTCTTTCTTTATGTTTATACTATTAAAAATAATAGAGGGCGCTGCCCGCGAACCCCATAAACTTTTAGTCCATTATTTTTATCAATTGTTATGTATCTGTTTTATTATATTTAACTTCGAACACCCTTGAACAAATTTCTGAATTCACCACTATATACATGTGTACACTTTCCCGTTCCACCAACTAAATTAAACCTACTAAACATGTAGTTATGTTGCTTGCATCGAATAATTTGCATTCTTCCAACTAGTATAAGTTTATTTCTTAACAATATTCTTATAAAAAAAAGTTTATTTTACAATATTGTCAATAACAATGTCATATATAATAACTTTTTTTTTTTTACAATATCTTCAAAATAGCACAAATAACTACACATTTTTTTTAAATGAAGGGCAAATTATAGCCACCCCTGAGGTATGGCCAAATTACGGAAAAAAATCGTCTTGTTTGGGTAATTACGGCCACCCTCCTCTTAAATATTTTTACATAAAATTTATGTAATTCGGTTATTTACCGAACCAAATCGTATATTCAGTTCGGTAAACGGTACGAAATGTTGGCGTACCGAAATTTCGGTTTGATTTTACCGAATCAACATTCCTAAATTTACCTTTGGAGGGGTCTTTTCGTGAGATAATACATAGTTAATGGATAGATGTAATTACCCAAACAGAAGAAAATTTTCATAATTTAACCATAACTCAGGGGTGATCGTAATTTGCCCTAAAATGATGTAAAAAAAGGGCTATTTGATATATTTACCCTTTCCTCATCACCCATTATGCACATATGTATAATGTCTATTATGGGTTTCTTTGTTTTTTAATTTTTTTTTAATTCTTCATTATTTTTGTTTTTCTAATTTCGATTTTTTTTAAAGAAGTTGCTTTTTTCCTTTTCCTTTTTGCATTGTGAAATTAACGTAACCCACAATTAAATCAATATAATTCACTATAAAATTTCAGTAGTCCACTTTATTAAATCTTGATAAGCAAATCTTCACTACAAAAAAAAAAAACAAAAAAAACAATACAATGTGCCTTAGCAGAAAAAATAAACATCCGACTCGAAATAAATATAACAAAACTGGTATTTCTCTGTTTCATTTTCAAAAGATGGCACCAAAGTAGGGCACCGACAAATGTGCCGCAATAATAATAGCAGAGTTACCCAAGCATCACCCACTTAACCATCCCATCTCCATCACTCCGCCTGCTCGAGAAATTGAAACGAAGAAAAAAAAAAGGCAAAGACGTGAGAGTTCAATATTCTAATATTTTTTTTTCAAATGAATGAAGTTGAAATCTATATTCATGTTTCCGATTTTATTGAATGGAATTGTAACTATTTTTTTCACTTCCGAAAAAAAATCAAAAATTATACATAAGGGCTAATTCCGATCCAATCCGTCCGATTTACACCGCTACTTATGCGTCGTACAGTTGCACCATATTGACTCAGAAGTTACGCATTAATTGTTGCTTAATCATCTGGAGTACAACTAGTCTTTTATTGCATTCACATGTGGCAATAAATTACATGATATCTTTTCCAAGTCAAACTATCATAATCTCAGGTACCAACAATAAATATATCAACACGTACCAAATGCATATCTTTAACAAATATTTTTTCAAAGTTAACAACGACATTATTATTTTAATTTGAGTAAAGTTTTATAATAAAAAAATTAAAAAAAATAATAATAATAAGGGCAAAATTCACTTTGCACCCCTGAATTATGGGGTATATCGTATACACACCCATCAATTATGAAACGTGTCAAATACCTCCCTATATTTTCTGGTCAAACTTACAAAAATATAAATACATTAGTTTTGTAATGTTTTATTGTGCAATTACGATTGTACCCCCATTTGCGGTCTATGGGAAATATATGCGAATTTTAGTACTTTAAAAATATTTCAGCCAAAATAAGTAATACAAAATCGCCATCTCCTTTATTTTTTTCCAACATAACTCACTTTGCAAACAATACTTCGAGGATTGTTTAAGCAATTGTTTAACTTATTTTAATATTTTATTAATTGGACCGTTTTTTTAGGTTATAATGACAAATAATTTTTTTTGTAATTAAAATCCACCATGAATGTCTCTTTACGAACTTTGAATATGTTGGGGGTTTGACTTACATTGAGAGATATTTACTCTGATATAATTTTCTATTTAGAGATACTTGATTTAATTAAAGAAATTAGGTATTCAGTTACAAATGTTGTTTGCTTAGGATTGCCATATGAAATTGAGCTCATGATGACAACTAAAATTAGATATAGTGAAATTAAAAAGAAAAAGTGAGCAAAAAACAATTAATTTCAAATGAAAAAATAAGAAAAATAAAGGTAAAAAATGAGGCATGTATAAGCTTTCAGCCCTTGCACAATATATATAGCCAATAGATGGGTAAAAATGTCAAAAAAAAAATGCTATGATAAATGTAGGTAATAAGAAAGTCAACAAGTGACATCACCAAATTTAACAAGAACGCAAATGATGAGGGGGTAATTGGTACGCTTCATAATGGGGGTATATTTGCGACACATTCTATAATTCAGGGGTGCAAAATGAACTTTGCCCTAATAATAATAAACAACCCAGCAGAATCAAAGGTTACAACTCTATAAATAGAAGGCACATTCGGAGGAATTATTACACAACAACAACAAACAAAAACAAAAGAAAGAAGCAAAGTATAGAAGAAAAAAAGATGTGGAAATTTGCCATAATTCCAGTTTTGCCCTTTCTAGTTTTCTTTACATGTAAATTCATTAATTGGGTTTGGTTAAAGCCAAGAAGAATTGAGAGGTTGTTTAGGAAACAGGGAATGAAAGGGAATTCTTACAAGTTACTATTCGGGGATTCGAAAGAGACGAGTCTCATGTACGAAGAAGCCTACTCCAAACCCATTGGTCTTAACGACGATATTACGCCACGTGTCATGCCCAATATTCTCCACACCGTACAGAAATACGGTACCGTATTCACTTTTGCATTTGATCTCTTGTTTAACTTCGTGTTTTGTTATGGTTGTGTAAAATATATATATGTATACACGAAATTGCAGGCAACTATTCATTCTTATGGATGGGGCCTAGACCGCGTATTTTCATAAACGATCCAGCTATTGGAAGAAGCGTGCTTACGAAAAACCGTTTGTTTATAAAGACGTTTAGCATAGCTAACCGTGCGGTTCAGTTACTAGTCGATGGGCTAGCCAATGCAGAGGGGGCGGAATGGACTAAATCCAGATCCATGTTCAACCCTCTTTTCAATATGGACAAGTTAAAGGTTAGTTTATTGGAGATATTAATTAATATTTAACGATGCATTTCACAAACAGCTTAAACTTTTGATTGAGGTGGTTAGAAATAAGACAACTATATGATGTCTCAGTTTACATATTATATTTATATGTATATATCCTTTGTATTTCTCTTTATTCAAAAATTGATAATGTAAACAAGGAAAATCTCCACCAAACCTCGTATTGATTTTACTGCATGAAATCCCATTTTTCGTGCAAAAAAATATTTAGTAACAAAGACGGATTTGGTGCATTTTTTTTACAAGACAAGAAAATATATCCAAGATTAATCTATTCATTTAAAATTTAAATTATTTTCTTAAACTAAATCACACATATTTATTAACACCATTCTTTTATGTATAATAAATCAATACTAAATCATGTAAATGTATACTAATTTTAATATTATAAAAATATAATTTAGAATATAAATTATTTAAATACATTGATAAATTCAAATAATATAAAAAATTATAATTTTTCATAATTTGATGTATAGATCTAATTTTGATGTAAATTGTTCTTTGGAGAAATCAAAATCTAAAATTTGTAAATCTGAGCAAATAATTGTTCTAAACTTCAAAGTCTTGAATTGAAAACTGCAAAATTTAAAAGATCATTCCATCTTTAACACCAACTGTTGTTTTTATTTTTATTTCAAATATTCACTAGTAGAAAATTTGTTTTTTACTACGAAATTTTTTTGCTAAGGTAAAAAGCTGTAACAAAAGGGACTTTTTACTACGGGATAATTTTGAAGTCGTAGTAAATATTAGGATTTACCGTAGCAAAAAAGTATTTGGTACGGCCATTTACCGTAGCAAAGTTTTTGTCATGCCCGTATATGCAACAGGGCAAATTCGTAGCAAAAGCGTTTTTACTACGAATTTGATACCTTTTGGTACGGTTAATGGTCGTAGTAAAAAGCCATTTTTCTACTAGTGATTGTAACTGAATAAATGTGCTCGACTCAATAAATGAAAATAATTTGAGTGTTTAAATGGATTAATTGCACAAATCCACGTTGTATTGTAGAAAACGTGCGCCGAGTCCCCTTTATAATTAACGGCGTTAATTATTAACAGAGAATGAGATTTCAGGCAAGAAAAAAGGAACAAATTAAACGGGGGTCTTACGCAATAAATACAATTGGTGCAGGTTTTCCTAAATACATAGGGTTTTTTTTTATAAGAATGTGTGTTATACTTATTGTTAATAATCTTGAAAAAAAATATTAATCTTATTTTTTTTGACAGCCAATGATGCCTGCAATTCAATCGTGCTGTGAGGATAAAATCAAGGAATGGAAACGAATTACTACCAACGAAAATGGTTCGTGCGAGGTTGATGTGTTTTCCGATAGCCGAATTGTCACAAGTGCAATAATGGCTCAATTAATGTTTAGCTCTACTTACACCGAAGAGATCAAGAACACTTTCCTTCAACTCGGGGAGCTCGGAGTTTTAGCAAGGCTAGCTTCCAAACTACTAAACATTCCCGGAGAAGAGTACTTGCCGACCCAGTCGAATCGGAGGGTCAAGGAAATCGAGAAATACGTTAGGGTTTCGATAACCACTATGATTCACGATAGACTAAAGAGTCAAACATCGGCACCAAGTAGTAATAGGGATTTATTGGATGTGTTATTGAGCGAATTGTATAGTGGAAATGTTACAAAGGAAAGTGAGCGTAAAAAGATTATCGAAAACGCCGTTGGAGAATGTAGGGTTTTCTTCTTCGGCGGTTTTGAGACGAGTTCTAACCTGTTGACTTGGGTCATGGTTTTACTCTCGTTTCACCAAGACTGGCAAGCACGCGCTAGAGAAGAGGTTTTACATGTGTTGGGCAACAGGAAAAGCATCACTTCCGACGACTTGAGCAAGATGAAAATTGTAAGTACTTTATATTATACGTAATTTAATTTGTGCGAGTTATTTGAACCGAAAAATTATATGATGGGGGTGTTTGCGAATTAAAGATTTTGTAGAACTAAAAATTGGTGATTAGGAGTAAAACTGAAAATAAATTTTCGTTTCCGAAAATTGAGGTGGTTGCAAATCATTAAAAAAAATTAATTTTAAGCGGTCAATCCAGAATTGTAGGTGTTTCATGCATAGTCAGCTTTCAAAAGTTTTTGCAAACACCACGATAACAGTCACAATGAAAGTAACTTTGACTTCCAAATACAGTTAAACGTCTATAAATTAATAGAGTTGGGATTAGCAAAATTCTATCAATTTAGCGAAATATTAAATTATGGAACTAATAATTTAGTAGGTTTTTACCGAGTGGGGATCAGAAGAAACTATTATTTAAGCGATGTTATTAATTTATCGAGGTTCTACTGTATATACATAAAAGAGTTATGCTACTAAAAAAATTAATACGACCGTTATTTTAATTTATTTTAAATTTATATACAGATGACGATGATTATAAACGAGACGATGCGTTTGTACCCACCGGTGATGGAAATATCTAGACTGGTGGCCGAAGATACAAAGATAAATGAACTTAGCATACCAAAGGACTCACTAGTCACATTTCCGGTACTTATGTTTCATCGAAACACTGAGATATGGGGAGAAGACGCCGGAGAATTCCGACCCGACAGGTTCGCGGAGGGGGTGTTGAAAGCAGCTAATGGGAATGTGGCTTATATGCCTTTCGGGTGGGGCCCACGCATTTGCATCGGCATGAACTTTGCACTTATGGAGGTCAAAACATTTCTCGCAATGGCTTTGCGTGATTTCACGCTCGAGCTCTCGCCGACTTACACGCACGCTCCGGTCGTTGCTATTACCGTGCAACTGCAGTTTGGCGCTCCGATCGTGCTTACCAAAATCTAGCGATCTCGTGTTTCTTTTATTTATTTATTTAATTTTTCTTTTCTAATTTGTTGCATGCATGCATGCATGGTGAATAAGACGGTGGTTCAAGTCTTGAACTGTCGTAACTTAATTTAATTGTTGTTTTTATTTTCCTATATGAAGTTTTTGTCGAATTATATGTTGGGTTCACATGAGCTGAATTAGTTAATAATGTAATTTTCTCTTTTCAGCATATTTATATATAATTCTATTTTTGCCAGAATTTTCATTTCTTGCTTGAAAATAATATTTCAGTTTGGATGCAACGTTTTTGGGTGTTTTACATTTTTGGACTAAAATATATTAAATTGCAACCAAAGGGATTCAACATTATAAATAATAATATTAAAAGAGTATTACACCTAGCATCTAAGAATATATGAAATTATATATAATTTGAGATCACTTATCTTTAAACGAAGTGAGAATCCTTATCAATACAATAACTCGTAACCGCCTGGTCAGATGGCGATAAGGAAGTCTGAATCGCGACCTGGAACTGCATTCAAATCCTCTATTTTTGACCCCCATATCGCGATTAGGAATGGTGGATCGCGATATGGCATCTACTTCAACTTTAAACAATGTTTTGAGCCTTGGCAGTTGGATTTCTAGCTACACGTTACTTAGCTCAATTGGAGGTCATATGGGGAGTTATGTTTGATATATCGAACACCACCACAATCCACTATAATGCAATTTTGCACTTGTTTGGCTTGATTCTCAGTTTCGCTTCCATAATCGTTTCGAATCGGCAAAAGTAATTTCTCTTTACCTAAAACTGAAATAAAATAAGAAAAACATAACATATACAAAAAGCGTGCAAAACGAACACTTATCGGCGTCTGCCATGACCTATAGCCTTTCCATTGGCCCAAGAACCAATTGGGCTTCCCTTGAGTGATATTATCTTCATCAAACTTCATGAGGTCTTCTAATACAAATTTTCCTAGTTACTTTATATACAAATATTTGTTCTAAGAGAGATACACAATTATTGTTCGAGTTTTTGATGTTTCTAAATCCAGCAATCTAGCATCTTTCAGCGCATGAATTTGAATTTTAAAGACGGTGTTAAGATTGAATCTGAACCCAAATCATTTTGCAAGTTGTAGATTTTATTTTCTACAATCATTAAAATTTTGAACACATGCTTAGATAAAACACAATTAAACATCAAATCTATTAAGAATTTGTCATTGGCTGATGGGATATAATTCGTTGCCCAACAACCACAGTTAAGTGTATATTTTTACACTTAATCGTACCTTTTAATTGGAGCTTTTGGTGTGTTTTAACGATAATTGGTGCTTAAAATGTTGATTATTTGTATTTTAGGTACAAATTGAAGAATTGAAAACTTATGGGGTAAAAACTACAATTTCGGAGAAAAAGTGGGCCAAAAGTAAAAAAATCAAAACTTCGAAGATTTGAAGCCGGATGGTCGTCCGAGTTTCAACACTAAATCTGGCGCGGCCGTCCGAGTTCACGAGGAGGCGCAGTGAAGGAAGTTTAATTACACAAGGAAACCGCCCTCTTATATTTTTGCACCCTATATAAGGCCAAGCCAAGCACACAATTTGGTATCTTATCATCTTTACACGCAATTTAGGAGCAAAAAAACGGAGCAACGAAGACAAAGACTTGACGAATCTTCATCATAGTTCTCCCTTTACTTTTATTTTCAACTTTTATGATTTTTCGTATTTTTATTATGCTTTTCGTAGAGAACATGAGTAGCTAAGTTTTTAATCTAGGATTTTGTTGGAACCCTATGTGGTGATTCGAACCTATTTTTCTAATATTATGCAAGTTTAAATTCCGTGATTATTTCTTCTATTTGATCTTATTTAGCGCATGAACGTAATATTATGCAAGTTTAAATTTCGGTAATGTCAAAACTGACATATTTTACTTTTATGGAGCTATTTACTTGAATACTAGTTTTTTATGTGCTTATATGGGAGATATTAATATTAAATGATACATTTCACTAATAGCTTAAACTTTTCGTTGAGTCGTGTTTATTCAACATAATATCAGAGCCAATCTAAATGAAAGGTCCTGAGTTTGAATCCCACCGCCACACATTTCAAATATTTCAAGTGCAAAGATTCAAGCACTTGAAGGGGTGTATTGGAGATATTAATATTAAATAATACATTTCACTAATAACTTAAGTTGATTCTGGTTTGATGGTCATTCAAAAGTTTATGCATGTGTAACGTGAAATACCATTCAAGATCTATCGAAACTAAGGGTGGAAATGGGAACAAAATTTATGAATTGCACCGATTCCAATAAAAAAATATCCAAATTTGGAATCGATTTTTTTCATTCAATTTCCGAAGTTATGACTTCCGATTTTTTCATTTTTTTAATTGAATTCGAATTGTATATAAAATTACCGGAACTTCCGATTTTCAATCCAATTTTAGTTACGTTCCAAATATTCCGATCGTTTTCCAAAATATATAATGTTTTATTACCTATATGTACGTATATATTTGTTATCTAATTTTATTATATATTATTTAAAACCATAATATAATTTAGGGTAAATTACAAACACCCCCCTGAGGTATGGCCAAATTACAAAAACACCCCTCTTGTTTGGATAATTACAAACACCCCCTCAACTCATCAAATTTAGTGGAATCTTTGAGATTATATGGAATATTATCACTTTTGTACCCGTTTTATCCCATTCAAACTCTACATTATGAAGCAAGATGACCATAATATGTGATTTTTAGCTTGTATATATCATTTTGTGGTGCATCGGAAACTGTATTTTTTACACAAAGAATACAAACTAGAGCACATTTCACGGAATCTAGATGACTATGTTGAATTTGGCACCATAAAGGTAAGAAAAAATCATAGTTGAGGGGGGTAGATGTAATTATCCAAACAAGAGGGGGGTTTTTGTAATTTGACCATACCTCAGAGGGGTGTTTGTAATTTACCCTATAATTTATAATAGATTTTGTATGAAAAATATAAATACCCAAAGGACCAAGTAAATTAATAACCTAGAAAAAATTAGTGCCGAAACTCTGTGTTGTATTTTTTCCCCGAAACTTCCTTATGCATTTTGATGTGCCTATAGGGAGTCTTATTGGATTTTATTGAACTCTTATTGGATTTTCTTGTATTTTGCTAGAAAAATTTGAAATAAATAGATTTTTTTTTTCTTTTTCTTCTAAAAGCTCCTATAATATCCGAATTTGTAACTATAAATTATAAATTAATGCAATTTTCGAAATTCCGCTAATTCCGAAAATTATAATGGATTTTTGAATTCCAATTTTTTTTTGGAATCAAAATTTGAACTCATTTGTAACTTCTGAAAAAATTGGAAATTTTCCAAAAAAAGACATTTTAAATCTGTTATGTTCGCCTTTTACCCCTAATCGAAACGCTTCCGCGAAAATTATAGGACAAAACCAAATTATATTTATAAAAATTTCAAGGGTTTTTTTCATTAATGGTCCAAACTCCAAAGCCAAAAGAATTAATCTTTTCAATGCTCACATGCATACAAACTCGTAAATCATGTAAAAAACCACTATTTCTTTATAAAATTACACAGCATGAGAAAAAAGGTCAACACAAATTAAAGCTCGAAAGAGTTTACAAATTAATTGGGATTGATCACAGCTTACAAACTGATCATATATATATATATATATATATATATATATATATATATATATATATATATATATATATATATATATATAGGCGGAAACTTATGATAATGGAGCATTGAAGTGATGCTGAGGATCGGGTCCTCCAGGACTGTACCGAGCAGGCTTGTGATTAGCTTCCTCCAATAACATCTTTCCACGTAGCATTACTCGAAAAGATTCAACCGCACTACTCAGACTTTCATGTTTAACCGGACGGGCTTCTATTTTCACTACCATTATCGAAACTAATACGAAAAAAACAACAAAGTGTTTGCTGCAATACATTGTTACGTTATGCTAAGGGCACTACTCTGCGTGTATGAAATATATATCCAATTCATAGACAGCTATATATAGACGCATATACGTCTGTCTTTCTAGAATTATATATATATATATATATATATATATATATATATATATATATATATATATATATATACTTTTGTGATCTTTATTTACATTAACAGAATAAAAAAAAAAGGAATTGGAATGTAGCCAATGTGTGATGA
Organism: Erythranthe guttata; assembly: GCF_000504015.1. The sequence continues at coordinate 129,947 of NW_012193803.1, read as the reverse complement.
GGTTTGAGCTGTCGCTATGAAAATAGAAGAAATATTAGAGCCTACCCTATAACCAGTGCCTGCCCTCACATAGGGCGAGCTGGGCAATGGCCCAGGGCCCCATTTCACATAGGGCCCCATAAATTTTATATTCTTCTTATTATTTTTAATAAAAAGATATAATTTCTTTATCCTTACATATTTCTTCTTCCAAGTTATTTTACTTCTATTCGAGCCCTAATTTCTTTTTTCTTAATTATATAATAGGGCAAATTACCAAAACCCCCCTGAGGTAAGGCTGAATAACGAAAATCCCCCCCTTGTTTGCGTAATTACGAAAATCCCCCTTGACTAACGGTTGACCAATTTTTTTTAACAGAAAACGTGAAAAGTCTATTATACCCTTCTGTTAAATATGTAAAAAATAAAAGAAAAAAAACAAATTACGAAAACCCCCCTGAGGTAAGGCGTAATTACGAAAATCCCCCTCAATGGAATATTATGATTTATTTGTATTTAATATATACTTTTTACATTTCGTTTGTTTAAAATTGAAATATAATTAAACAAATATTAAAAATTATTAAAAATATTTTTACCGTAAAATAAGAAATACGAGAATATTTCAAAAATATGTAAACTCGTTTTGATTGAATAAAAAAATATAAAATATATAAAAAAAAAATACAAAACAAGTAAAAAAAATTATGTTACAAGATATGTTTAATTATTTTATATATTCTTTTTGTATATTTTTAATAATTATAAAATGAAGAAATACGTTATAGTTTTAAAATTAAAATAACTACGTTTTTTAAGTATTATAAGCCCCCCTACGGTGTTACTTTTGACGAAAAAATATAATAAAACATTGACAATTACCATAATATTAAAAAAACTATTAAAAATATTTGTAGCATAAAATAAGAAATACGAGAGTATTTCAAAAATACGTAACCTCGATTTTATTGAATAAAAAAATATATAAAAAAATTAAAAAAGAAATAAAAACTTTTAATGTTATCTTTAATTATTTTATATACATTTTATCTTTTTAATAATTATAAAATGAAGAAATACATTATAGTTTTAAAATTAAAATAACTACATTTTTTAAATACATTACAATTTACCCCCTAAGTAATTAATATGCTTACAATTACCCCTCAAGGGCAAGAATGTCATTTTCGGAGGAATATTCCATGGAATCAAAAAGATTCCGTCAGAAGTAACACCGTAGGGGGAATTTGTAAGATGACAACATACCTCAGGGGGATTTTCGTAATTACGCAAACAAGGGGGGGATTTTCGTTATTCAGCCTTACCTCAGGGGGGTTTTGGTAATTTGCCCTTATATAATATGTCGAGGAATAACTATATGGCAAATTATGGTCACCCCTGAGTTATGGTCAAATTACGGAAACTCTATCGTGTTTGGTAATTACAACCACCCCCTCAACTATATATTATCTTACGAAAATATCCCCCATAGATAAATTTAAGGATGTTAAATCGGTAAAACCGAACAGAAATTTCGGTACGCCAACATTTCATACCCTTTAACGAACTGAATATATGATTCGGTTCGATAAATAACCGAATTACATAAATTTTATGTAAAACTATTTAAAAGATCGGGTGACTGTAATTACCCAAACAAAATGAATTTTTTCGTAATTGGCTATACCTCAAGGGGATGGCCGTAATTTGCCCATAACTATATTTATAACTGCTATACATATTAAAATATTGATTTTTATTTTATTGCAAATTGAATTAACATGTACTTTAGAGATACACTAAAAACTGTACTTTATATTAAAAAAAATTAGTCATCTATATATTTACTCATTGATATTTATGGTAATTTTTTTTAAGTTAAGGCACTTTTATAAATTTTGCTTGGGGCCTCTCGAAGCCCAGGACCGGCCCTGCCTATAACCAGGGCGGACCCAATGTCATTTTAATAGGGTACGAGATTTTGGGAAAAAATGAATTATGAATTTACAGAGGTTCGGGGATAGCGCTCCAAACAAAAAATGGGAATATTTTGTAAACATCAACAACAAAAAAGTGAATATTTCAAATTATTTTAATTCAAAATAAGTATACTCTAAAATATATTATCATTATTGGAATTTTTACGATTAAAATTATGGGCAAATGACAAATAGGCTCATGACAAGAGAACTTACTTAAAAAAGGGACTTCCAGCTTTTTTGTCTTGCAAATAAATCCACCTCATTCAAACTTATTTGCAAATAAGATGAACTATTTTTCATATATCAAAATTACTCCCAACTCCTTGAAACCCTAATTCAACTCCAGTTTTATGATTTACACCCAAATTTAGCTCAATTTCACCAATTAATAAATTTTGTCCCTTATTTCAATTTTGACCGCCACCACCGGAGATCGCCGGTCTCCGGCGTTGATTTTTCTTTTTTTTTGAAAACTTTTGTTTCTCTGAATTTTTTCAGGGTAGGTCAATCGCCGGTCTCCGGCGTTGACTTTTTTTTTTTGTTTATTTTTTTTTCTTAAAAAATTATTTTCATTAATATTACAGTCTTGGCCTGCAACATTACTGTCTCAAAGACAATAATTTAACTGTCCGAACATTAATATTACTGTCTGAGATAGTAATTTTACTGTATTATTTAATTTTATCATCTTGGCCTACAATTTTGATGTCTTCGACCGTAATATTACTGTCTCATGCAGTAACCTCACTATTCGGGACAATAATATTAGTAATATTACTGTTCGGGAAAGTAATATTAGTAATACTATTGTTCTGGAAAGTAATATTAGTAATATAGCTGTTTGGGTTAGTAATATAAGTAATATTATTGTTCGGGCCAGTAATATTAGTAATAGTACTACTGTTTGGGACAGTCGTATTATTGTTTTGGCATTCAATATTACTGGCGATATTGATGAAGTTAGAGTATAATAGATGAAATTGAGAGTTAATTGCATAGACCCCCCTGTGTTATTTCTCGGAAGCAAAAAACCCCCTCGGAAAAAAAAATTAGCATATAACCCCCTATGTTGTGTTTTAGTCAGCCCACCGCCCCTTTGTGTGCACTGGCTCGTTGACTTACGTGAAATGACAGAATTGTCCTTAATAAAAAATAAAGCAAAAATTATTTCTTTGATGAGTGGTCAAATTATAAATGACTATAATTTAAAGGACCAAATTGTAAATTTTAAAATTTCCAAAATTGCAATAAGGGACAAAAATTGAAGATTTTTTCAGATCTTCTTCTTCGTTTCACTCCGCCGCCCACCTCCCAGCCCGGAAAAACTTCGGCATCACCGCCGCCTTCTCGCCCGTCTAGCACCACCGCCGCCTTCTGGACCGTCGAGCACCACCGTCGCTCTCTGGCCTGACAAATCTCAAACCCAATCGAGATCCAATTCATCTCTGTCAAAAGCTCCACCCAATTCAAAATAAAACGGGATTTTTCGCAACCTCTAAGGTGGAGTTTGCTCCCGAAGAAAATCGCCGGCACACAAGGCCACTGGAGCCCATCCTCGATTTCCTTACCCTCTGAATCGTGTTCAATTTCGATTTTCTCACCTAATTCAGGGCTGAAATTCTGAGTTGTTGGGGGGAGGAACTGAAGACGCCGCCGTCGTCGTCTCCGTCGAGTACCGACTCGCGCCGGAGAACAAACTCCCCGCCGCCGGAGACATGTTGTAGAAGGAAAGGGGTGGGTCCGGCGGGAAGAGGTGATGGCCGGAGGTGGTGATGGGGGTTTGGTGGTGATGGCGATTTCAATGGGGAATAAGAAGAAATTTGGGGAAGACATGCTCTTCTCTCATTTTGGAGGCGGCGGCATAATGAGGTGATTGCCGGTGGTGGTGGTGGTGGTGGTGGGAATTTGGTGGTGGTGATTTCAATGGCAGAGAGTGGGAATTTGGATTTTGGGGAAGACGATATTTTTTCCAAAATAGTGATTTCAGCCCACAATTTGATAAATACAATTTAGTCCTATAACTTTAGATTATTTATAATTGAATCAATCTGGGTTTTTTTCCTCTACCAAAGGGTTTTTATGTCTTTTCCTGTCCTAAAATGTCCTAAAACGCACGCCCAGCTGCATGAACCGCGAGTGTATCCCACGATTCGCTCGTAGGGTCCTTATTGTCATTGACTTCCTTTCATAGGGGGGTATTTGCTAATTTTTTTATCCGAGGGGTTTTTTTGCCAATTAGACATTTCACAGGGGAGCCGAGTGCAAATACCCCATGAAATTGATGAAAATTATATTATGAGAGGTATTTTAGAAATAGACATGGGAAAGAGTTTATTTAATTTGCCATAATATTTTTTGTCTATTCATTTAAGTTTCTTATCATGAGCCTATTTACCATATAAACTTATAGCCTATAAGTTTTTTTCTTTTTTTAGAGAGGGGGCCGAAATACATTAAAATGCATAAATAAATATAAAAAAAAAAAAAAAAACACTAAGAAAAAGGCCAAAAAAAGAAATTCTTGCAGCCGCGGCAACCCCCACAAAGCAAAGCTTTGCCCGCCCCCTGCGTCTAACCTAGTACTCTTTGAAATAAAAAAAATAAAAATAAAATAAAATAATTAAAAGATTCTGTGTGAGGTCAGATTTTTAATTCATGAATAAAGTGTTAGTCCCAGTCAGAAGGTTTTGGCGTTATTAACTAACTACAACTTGTGCTGTTCAAAGTCCCAAAGGGTGCCTATTAATCAACCAAGGGTCACAATCTGGATCAACTTTTATTGGCTTATTAATTGTAATGGATTATTTATTTAATATTAATCGTACTAAACATTTTAGGAACATAAAAGTGCTTTTACCTTAAAAAGTTTTAAACCTGTTTTTGGCCATTAATTCTCACTGTCTGTGAGGTTAGCAGAAAAATAGGATAAATGTATATTATAGTTTATTAGAGATTCATTTTGATGATTAATTAAATAATGCAAAGGAACAAGCATTCACATGTTAGACCATTTCCAATAAAAGGGAGCTATTGATGCGATCTCTCGAGTATCATAAGATTTCTTTACTGAACGTAAGAAAACTCTTGTTTATTATTTCTCTTCATTGTCAAAACCCTAGCACAAGACGACTATTTAAAGAGAATAAAACCCTAGAATCCTAATCTAACTAGGAAAGATAATTACCTAAACTAATAAAATACTTAATATCTATCCTAATAACTAAATACACGGCTAAATATTTATCCTAAATATACTATTCTAATTAATTAATAATAAAATACTAACTAATTAATAATGAAATAATATATTAAATAATAAATCCCAACATTCCACCCCGCTTGAAATGAATCTTGTCCTCAAGGTTCGTCTTGCGTTTCCATCTATGTTTGACTTCATCGACTTTCTTTCCGAATGAATCCGAAAAACACGACGAACGACCAAGCTCTTTAACACATGGCTCTTGCTGACCCCAAGAGATTCCAAAGGCTACTTTTGCGAAAATACTCAATTTTTTTCCCGATAGATAAACTTTTTTAATCGTCTTTTCATATTTTGTCTCCTCCAAACTGACCATCGGTTCTTCGTCTCCTTTCTTTTGAACACCATGGAAATCTCCCAATATCCATAGTAGCTCTTCGCTCTCCTCTCTGGTTAATTTCTCGTCTTCGTCCCACTTTATCTCAATTGACTCCGATTTGTCTTCTTTCGGCTCTTCGTCCCACTTTATCTCAGTGGAATTTGATTCTTCTTCTTTGGGCGAACTCACAAATATTTGGGGCTCTTCGAAAAAGTCATCGTCGTCCTCTTCCTCTCCCTCCGACGATAGACTCGGCAGCGGCGGTGGTGGTGATGGCCGTGGCGGTGACGGACAGCGGTCCCTTCGGCAGCGGTCCCTTCGGCTTTTGTGATGGCGTTGACGTCGTCCTTGACTTTGTTCGAGCAATTTCTGAAAATTAATCCGTAATCTCTCTACGGATTTCTCCAATCGCTCCAACCGTCTTGTTTCTGACATCATGATTTTCACAAAGTTTTGATGTGATCTCAACTTTGCTCCAGCGTAGCTTTGATGTAATCGCTGCCTTGCTAACGAAGCGTTGGTGTTAATCGCAACTTCGCTCTGATACCAATTGATGCGATCTCTCGAGTATCATAAGATTTCTTTACTGAACGTAAGAAAACTCTTGTTTATTATTTCTCTTCATTGTCAAAACCCTAGCACAAGACGACTATTTAAAGAGAATAAAACCCTAGAATCCTAATCTAACTAGGAAAGATAATTACCTAAACTAATAAAATACTTAATATCTATCCTAATAACTAAATACACGGCTAAATATTTATCCTAAATATACTATTCTAATTAATTAATAATAAAATACTAACTAATTAATAATGAAATAATATATTAAATAATAAATCCCAACAGCTATAAGCCTATATATTTAGTTATATGTAAATAGCTAATTATTAATCCCTTTATCCCAAATATCTGTCACTTTTGAGATTTTTTTTGTTCTGTATAGTCTATTACAGTACTTTAGAATTCTAATGTTGCGTTAATTAATTATTTTTCAATTATACTTTAATTAATTTTTCAATACTCACTCTGCAATAATTAGTAAACAAGAATATTTTAGTCTAAAATATTTATTTTCTAAGATCAAAACATATTTATTGAGTTTCTTAAAATTTGTGTAAATGTGAAAAATGACACGTATTTAAAAACACATGGAGTATATTTTGTCGCCGCTTACGGCAAAAAAATGCAAAAACAAATGGTGGTGGAGAGATGGTAGTTGAAACTTTTGTCAACTTTTGGCACAAACTGTTAAAAAAAATGACAAAATGCACTTTGTGCCCTAAAAAAGTTATTTTTGCACTCACCCCTAAAAATTAAAAAAAAAATTAGTCCCCCTTCAAAAGTTTTTTTAAATTGCATTTTGCCCCAAATTACAATTTTTGGCTATTTTTCACTGGAATTGCCATGAATCCGTCCATTGAAGAAAATTTGCATCATTTCAGGGACGGATCATCGTAATAGTTGTTAACTGAAGAAGAAATTAAAAAAATAGCAATTTTGAGACCGCAATAGTCACAGTTATTTTTGGGAGAAGAAAAAAAGTCACTTTTTTTTTTCCTTCTAAAATTAGTGAAATGGATTGCGTTTTTTGTCTATTAGAAAACATAAGAATATTAAGATTTGGATAGGAATAATGAAATGACTCAGGTGTCCTTAAAGTAGATAGATAAATGGCAATTCCAATGAAAAATACTCCGCAAATTATTATTTGGGGCAAAGTGAAATTGGAACAAAATTTTGAGCGGGGGTTTGAAAATTGAATATTTCTAGGGAAAGAGATGCATTTTTTCCTTAGAAAATTGAGGAGCTTATAAAATTTAGCTAGTTATCTCAATGTGAAGGCCAACGTGTATAATTTACATAACATGTAAAAGTTAGCTTCTTTGTAATTTTGGAGGAGCATATTTTGGCATGGATAACTAAAACTTTCAAATTTAGCCAATCAAGAGCTAAATTTCTCCATTTTTGCATCTTCAAGCCAAATAAATTAAAGGGGTCAGTGCAGTTAACTCCCCGAACTATAGGGTCCGATCCAAAATATACTCTTAATTACAAATTGGGGCAGTTTATATCCCTTCGTTAATGTGCCATCCCCAAATATCTAGGTGGAGGTTTGACTTTTGTTACAACCCTAATTCGATTTAAAACCCCCAAATTAAAACACTAATTTAGTGATAATCACTAATTTTATTTAAAACCTCCAAAAAATTCAAAATCCCTAACTTCATAACCATCTTTCATTGATTGTTGTCTCAAACCAAAACTCGTCTTCTCTCATTAACATACATCCTTAAACCCTATACTCACATTACTAAATTCAAACATTCATTTTCTTTAATCGACTCCGAAATATTTTAATGCATTCGGCCTTCCTTCCAAACGTCGGATAACTTCAGCAGGTTGGGCCTTTACGAAATTCTTCAAGAATGCGACCAAATTATTGAGGAGGAACAAGAAGATAGAGTTTTTTTTCTTGTAATTGTGGGGAGAGAGTGATCCAAGTAATGTATTGAGAGAGAGACGAAAATATTGGTTTTTCTCCAAGTGTTTAGAGAGAGAGAGCAAGACAACCCATCTGTATTTTTGTATTTTACCCTCTTTTTTTTTGGTAAGTTTTTAAAAGAAAACGTAACGTCGTTAATATTTTTGGCAGTTATTAACGTTGACTAAGTTACGGTTACGAAAGGGTACAAACTGTCCAAGTTTATAATTGAGGGGGCATTTTGGGTCGGAGCCTATAGTCCGAGTTAACTTACCCCTAAATTAAATTTTCCTTTTTTCATATTTCAGATTGAAAAGAAAAAAGATTTTCAACTCAATAATTTCCACCTATCTTGAGGACACTTGATTCTACTTGTCAACAGAAATTCTATTGCAATACAATAGAATCTCGATAAATTGATAACATCGTTTAAATAATACATTTTCGCGGTCCCAACTTGAGGACACCATGTTAAAATATATATCGCTAAATTAATATTTCGCTATATTAATAAAAAAAATGGCTGATCTCGACTGCATTAACTTATAGAGATTTAACATCCATGCACCAAAAAATTCCCAGCCTTTCAAGGAAATCGACAATACTACATTACTCGAAAAGTAACATTTAAAAGAACATACTAGCTTTTGAGATTGACATGGTGCTTGATTTTGACTGATTTTCAAAACACTTTTATGCATTGTCGTCATAGTATCTGGAAGATACGAATTTCCAGGATTTCGGCTTTTTAGGACCTCTCTCTCCAGTTAGAATCGTGCTTGGTGGTGCACTTATGTATGACGTATCCACTTATCAAATCCAGAAACTAACTCTATATATATACTGAATTATTTATATCACCAAGTTTTTTTTTTTTTTTTTGATAAGCTTTATATCACTAAGTTGAATTTCGGGTTTACGTAATTTCAATGATTTGATTATAATTCTCAGGTTTTCGTCTGATATGTATAAAATTGGTTTAAACCCCCCCCTAATTCCTCTATTAAGAGAAATCCAATTTTTAATTCGATTTTCAACGTAATCCAATTTATCAATATGCTCAAATTAAATCCATTAGATGCAGATTCTCTAAATAGCCATGCTTAGTGTCTTTTTGATTTCTTTATTTTTATATATATATTTTTTAATTTTCTATTTTTTATTTTAAATTACTTTTTTTCTTTTTCATTTTTTTCATTTTGACTTTAAAAATTAAAAAAAATTGTTTTGTTTTAATTTCGGTTTTATTAATTTCAATTTTTTTTAAATATTGTTTTTTTGTGATATTTTTTGAATTTTTTTTTGTTTTTTCCCCCTTTTTAATTTCAATAAATAAAATTTTTTTTTGTTTTTCTGTTTTTTTAATAGTTTTTTTTTTCATTTCTTTTATCAAGTTATCAAATTGAAATCCACTACATAATTATCGAAATCCACATATATATTTATCGAAATCCATTATAAAATGCTTAAAAAAAAAAAAACAAATCCACTATAAAATTAACATAGTCCACTATAAATTTAACGAAATCCAATTTAAATTTATGGGTTAATTGAATTTTGCCATCTGAACTTTGACCGTTTTTCCACTTTGCCACCTAAGCTAAAAAAAATTGTACGGGCACACTCAAACCGAATATTCCGACGAATCTTCTCATGTACCGGCGCACGCGCGATGCACATGCTTAATGTAAGGGTTTTTTTTAGCTGATTCAAGTGGATCTAGAAAGCCAACTTCAAGGGCTACAACTTTTGTGAAATGCATAATTGTCAAATTCGAGTTGAAAAATGGTGAAAACTGTGTTTGAAGTTGATACATAGGCCAGATCGCGATCCAGAACCACCGGATCGCGATCTGGTGGCAAATTCCAGTAGCAGTGAAAAATTGGGGGAGATCGCGATCCGCACTTCCTGGATCGCGATCTGGGAAGGCGGTGCACAGTTTTCGAGGCTGCCAGATCGTGATCCAAGAAGCCCAGATCGCGATCTGGGCACATAAATCGAGACCATATATTTTTCTTTGATTTCTCACTATAAATAGAAGGTCTCTTTTTCATTGTTCAATCTCTTGATTATCTCTCGACCTTTTCTTCGGTATTCTCTTTGGTTCTCACCAGTTCTTCGCGGGAAGCTTCAGCGAGGGTTTCGACTTGGGTTTTTCATAAGCTTTTTCTTTACGTTTAGTTTATGATTTCTCGTATTCTTCACTTGATGCTATGTTTTGTAATGAACTGAGCATTTTCTTTTAGGGAAATGAAACCTTGTATATATTGATTTGGATTTCCAGATCTGTGATCTATTTGTCGTTCTTTGATTCTATTTATGTTTTCCCGTATTAAAGGCTTTCGATTATTTGGCCAACCGTTGAATTGATCGTAAATGGGAATGAACTCGAGAGAGGATTTCTCGTTTGATTTTAGGAAAACATAGCTCGGATTGTGGAAACGGAGACGTGATGCACCTCGGGTAGCCCTTAAGGACTTGACCTAAATGCTCTCTTAATATCAGGTTCTGAACGGAGACGTCGGACCTGTGGGTAGACTCTAACTACACTGGAGACGGTGGTTAGGGTACTTTAGTGTCTGGGTTAGCGAACATAGAATTGAAATTATATTCGGATTTGTAGATCTTTATCGATAGTACACTGGTGGATTTTACCCTGGAAGCCATCACACGTCGGAATTCCTCGCTTATACTGGCGGACCGTTGTTTTTATTTATTGTTTCTTTTTAGTTTCATTTCTCACATCCATTGTTGATCGTCTAGATAAAGTTTAGGATATTATAATTACGTTAAATGAACTACAAAATTACTGAAACAATTTTTTTTGTTAATCTTTTCCCGAATCAACTATAAAAAAGACTGTAAAACAACTACAAAAAATAGTTGTTTTCACTAGTAGGTTTATCCAAAAATAACAACTACAAATTAACAAAATCAACTATTAAATTCTCGAGATCAACTACAAAAATTTGAAAACAACTACAAAATTATCGAAAACAACTACAGTGTATTGAAACTACAAAAAAATACCTTCAATTCTTGCAAAACTACTATAAAATTAAGCAAATACAACTACAAAAAATACGATCTTCTCCAATTCACCTTCTTCATCCCCGACTCTTCAACACGACAGAATTCTTCATAAATCACGTCTCTGTGATTGATTTTACCAATTCAACTACGGAAAAACAACAAAAACACCTATTCAACTATGAAAAACATCAATTCAACTACGAAAACCACCAATTCAACTATGAAATTATTAAACACTTCTACGGAGAAAAAAAATGGATCAAGGAGGAGAGCCAATATAGAACGAAAAGAAGGAATTTGACCAGAGAAAGTCAAAGTCACTGTAGCTAGACATGACTACGGTTCGGTTCCGGTTCCAAACTGCCTGTTCAGGAACCGAATTTTGAGGAACCGGAACGACACCGAATATTTCCGATTCTTTACTGTTCGGTTCCAAACGGTTACAGTTCCGGTTCAGGTTCGGTTCCCGATTAGAACCGGCCGATTCGTAATATTTTTTTAATATATATTTAACTTAAAAAGATACTTAAAAAATAGTTACATCTTTAAAATAAAACAGTGTGAAGAATACTTTTTTTTTTTTTTTTTTTGAGAAGAGTGTGAAGAATACTTAATAAAACATAAATTCTTTTTAAATACTTAGGGATTAGTTGTGGTTTTAAAAAATGTAAAATATAACTTAAGTGAAAATAAAAAAAAATATAGCTGTTGGCTTTTTTTTCAATATATATATATTTTTTAGATTTAACCGTTTGCCACCACGTGGATTTTTTTTTTTTTATTTTGAAAATTGTACCGTTTGAACTGCCAGGTGGTTTTCTTATTAATCTTTTTTCTCTCTTTTTTTTTTTTTTTTTTTTTTTTTTTTTTTTTTTATAATCTGACTGTTCTAAAATTAATATTCTTTTTTAAAACAGTGGTTCCCGTCGGTTCACGGTATCGAAAATGGGAAACCGGAACCGAACCGGTTTTCTCGGTTCCGGTTCTGATCAAACCGGTTCCGATTCGGTTCTAAAACCGTTGACCCCGGTTTGGTTCCAGTTCTAATCGAACCGGTGGTCATGTCTAACCGTAGCCCTATTTCTCTCCGTAGTAAAAAAATAATACACGATGACGAGAATTTTGAAGAGCTTCCTCGTTGAACGAATCCATCATCGTCAAATACGTCGGTGACGGTCAGATTGTCCTTCTCCGGCTGCTCCAACAGCGCAATTCTCATTAACCTCGATGGCAGCGGTGGTGATAGGAAAAAGAGAAGAGGGAGGAATTCGATGGAAAAATTGGGATGACGAAACGGGAGAGAAACATATGAGAGATGGAGGAGTGAGAAAGAGAAAGAGCGGGTGTGGAGGGACGTTAAGAGATTTGAGAAGAAAAATAGAATTTTACAAGACATAGAAGGGCAAAGTAGGAATATTGAATAATAATTAATAAAATATTAATTTTAATTAATTGGTTGGGGGTATGACTAATAATGAAAAAAAATAGTGGATCTATCCTCATATAATCTAATGTATTGTGGGTTTCTCACTAATAATCCCTAAATTGGTAAATTATAAATTATAAGTGGGTATTTTTATTTTTTAGGGCTGCAAATAGTCTAAAATATAGAAATAAAAAGAAAAATAAAAAACTTAGAATCTTTTTATCAGGATTGTCATTTCTGCTACTATTCAAAGATAAGTTAATTGTAAGCATATTAATTAGTTAGGAAGAAAATTGAAGTATATTTTAAAAAGACGTAGTTATTTTTAATTCTAAGAACTTTTATGCATTTCTTCATTTTATAATTATTAAAAATAGAAAAATTATATAAAATAATTAAATATATCTTATAATATTAAAAGTTTTTATTTGTTTAGTAATTTTTTTTGTTACATTTTTATAATTTGTATTCAATAAAATCGATTTGTACATATTTTTATAGATTTTATTCAATAAACTCGATTTCATGTGTACAAATAGTTTCATTATTTTTAATAACTCAAATAAGCTTCTCGCATAATTATTCGGCAACATGCCTCGGGGGGTTTTCATAATGTCAAAAAATAGGGGATTTTTGTAATTAAACAGTACATCACTTGTTTTTTTTTCAAATAATTGAAGGGTAAAGCAGACTAAATAGATTTTTTTTTGTGAATTTAAGCCATCAAACACTGGTCATTGGGAATTTTCGTATTTACACAAACATGAGATGTTTTTCGTAATTTACCCTCCCTGTATTAGTGGCCACTGAAAAAACAAAATCAACAAATGAAAAACACAAGAAACCAGCCAAATTGAGTCAAATGTTTCTACCTTGTTTAATCTTTCACAATTATGAACTCTGTTCATTTTCATTTTCTTTCTATGAAAATATAGAATCTAGATTAATTATTACACACAAAAAAAAAAAAAAAGATCTTGTAGTATATAAGCTACAACATAATTGAATCTATCTATCTATCTAAAATCTCTTCGCAGAATCTTGGAGCAAGACTCGATCCCAGAATTATCATCGGCTGATTTTCTTTTCCGATTAGTCGAAACGACGACAGAAACCAAAACAGAGGAGGGCAGATTCGTCAGGCTGACGTCAGCCTGACGAATCTGAGCACCTGCCTTGTAAAGATGAGTAATATCTCTTAAAGGCGTTCTTCTTCTTCTTATGCACTCATTCATCTTCGGGAATTTAGATTGAAAATCGGGGCTCGATTTATTCGGAGAAATAATTGGTGGGATGTTTTCTTTGTTGTCATTATCCAACTCATTAATCTTGACCGCCATTGATGATTGAATTGGGGGAGCACAGAATTTGTTGAGGTTTTTATTGTATTCAGATTGGTTATTTGGAGGGAAGTACATTAAAATTTGAAAAATATTTGAAGTTTGGTAAGTTGGAAATTTTAAAACTAAATAAATTCAGACTGCAAATTTTTAGTTGGCGCTTTGGTGAAATGGCGGGAACTAATTACTTAGTAAGTGGTACTAATGTTGGGCTGGCGCGTGGGGATCAGATTTTGGTTGGAAAAAATGAAAATTTAAATATTTTGGGTGGAGGGAAGGGAACTAAGTTAGTAAGAACATTAACAAAGGAATCTGGAATTAAATGGAAAATCTTGGTTTAGGATTTTGTGTGTATGAAGTATTGATTGTTATCTAACAACTTATCGGCTATTTAAAATAAGTTTAGCCAAATGGACTTTTAGTCATGATTAACTAATAAAATGAATTTTGTTCGATGTTTTCTGAATTTAATAATTTTGTTGGTCGACTCGGAGACATTGGGGAAATTATTATTGGACCTCTGTGTCCAATAATACATATGAATTTGTTTAGGTTTTCGTTACTCTATCCTTCCCTTGTTAGTTGTGTCACTTTGGCCAATTTTTATGTTTCAAATTATTTGTCATTTTACTATTTTGATGAATCGTTAATTGTATTTTTTTTTTTCAATTTCGCCATTTATCACTTATAATTAATTGAAAGATACTCAGTTAAAAATTAATTAACGACGTAGGCATTTTTGTAATTTGCTATACCTTTTGTTACTATCCATGCATATTGTTTTGAATTTCTTAATATGTGTGCAACTAACAAAAGTGCCAACTAATAATGGAAGGGCGGATTAATTAGATTATTTGATTATAAGATTAATTAATCTTAACTTAGAAACCAAACAATACTTAGTATTTATATTGTACACAAATCCCAAATTATTTTTTGAGCAAAAGTCAATTGCTGCAGAAAATAGTCAACCACACTCTAGAATGGTCAACTGATTTTTTTAGTCGGCCCATTTGGCGTGGCTAATAAGCTCTTACATTTGATAAATGGTTACATCTTATTTTCATAATTAATTTTTGAAGTATTTGGATCATAAGTTTGTAATTTAATTTTACTATTTTTAAGATTTTTTTTTTAAATGTAGTGTATAAGTACTTTTCAAAAATGATCTTATAAGTTGTCAAAGAGTTTAACTTTTGAATTTTTAAGATCTTTTTGAAAAAAATTACCAAACACTTTGGAAAAACGTATAAGTTGTAATAATCTTATAAGTTATTTTTAACAACTTATAAGCTAGCCATACACCCTCAAACTAATTCCGGCCATCTTCATCTGAAAATTTCAATAAATTAAATCTATACTACTTATTATCTATTATAATTAATCCATTTCAAAGTTTATTGTGATCACTCTTGAGTTGATTCTTAAAGTTTATTGATATTTAATTTGCATTGTTTCAATGATTTGGGAATTTGTAAAGTTTAGTCTTCAATGTGTACGTAACACCCGCAAAATTGTGGTTTGAATTTTCAACAACATGCAAATTAACATATATTTCTATGAAACACTTTGCGTTAACGTAACAAAAAAGTAAAATATGCAAGTCCAAGTGAAGCTGATGAGCACCATTAAAATGGAGATCAATAATCATGCATGGTAACGGGAAGAACAATGTAAAACCCATTTATTTATTTGTTATTTTTTCTTTTTAGGCTAACTTTATTTGTTATAATATCTTAGGTGATTATGAGCTCAAGTTTTCGTGGTTTGTAGGAATGCATGTTACACGGGAGTGCAAACTTGGACTCATTTTTATCAACAAAATATGGCCATGATTTTTTGTTTTTTTGGTGAATGAAGTTCTTTTATATTTTGTAGTTTTAATTGGTGGAAAGTCCTTTCAATTGGATTAGATTCATTTATTTACGCCAAAACCCCTCCACCAATACTTATTGGTTGTTTAAGCTAAAACCGAGTGCCCATTTTCTCTTCTATTTGATGCTAAAAAGCTTTTCATTTTATTTTTTTATAAATTCACTTATTCCTCATCAAAAACCAGTTTTAAATAGTTTGAGAATTTTTAGTAGTTTTATCCATTTCTTTTTTTTTTAAGCAAAAAGACTATATTAATTAACCATCGACAAAACCAGAAGGAAGAAACATACCCTCCTTATATGCCTGGTTTAAGTCGCTCACAAGCATATGAGCAAGCTTATTGCAATTC
Source organism: Erythranthe guttata (assembly GCF_000504015.1). The sequence goes on along the minus strand of NW_012193803.1, from coordinate 113,900 downwards.
TGAAAACAAGAAGAAATGACCCTAATATCATCAAGGAATTACTTGAAGACAACCACTTTCGATTATAATCGATGTCCGACATTGGATCAATGCTTTGCGGATTGCATTTAAGGCTGCAAGCGCTTCTCGTTCGACCGGTTGGATTCTTCCCAGAATCCGCTCGACACTCTATCATAAGGTTACGCCATAGGAGTCTCTCACCACCATTGAAGATTAGAAGAAATTCTTGTTCGCCGGGAAAGCAGTGTCACAATTAATTTTAACTATTCATCCTCCACTTTTTAAATGACAATATTGAACCTTTAAAAGAAAGCTATGTTATGATCAGCAAATTAAACAATAACACATATGTTTATATTGTGCTTCACCAATACACTTAAATTAATAATTTCATCCAAAATAATATTTTCCTTTGAACTAAAACAATATGTTTCTTAACTTACCATTTTTTCCTAACAATATATGGTTAGATACATGTGTTTAGTTGATTACTTTTAATACATTTATCACTATTTGTTATTATCCATGAAAAATGTGATAAAATGCGACAAAATTGGTGGAATTTTTTTTTTTTCTGCAATTAAAAAGAGGTACTATAAACAAATATGTAGTTAAAAACATAATATATCTTTTACGAACAATTTATCTAATAAGTATATTTTTCAATAATATATATTTGGAAAGCTTATAAAGTATAATTAAATATATATATTTAAAACGATATCTAAAGCACTAAAAAATTATCATTATGTTTATTTCGTTGCATTTCATGTGTATGAATATGATCCACTAAAACTACATAATTGTTCAAAAGGGATTCTTAAAGTGACATATATATGCTTTTAATGTAAAAGGTTATGTTCATCACTTCATTGTATATTGAACAATTTTCGAATTATTAATACTGTTTTTGATTGATGAAATTATTTTAAACTAAACAATATCCCGATGAATTTATCTTATTGATCAATATATTTTCACTACTGAAGTAGAATCTCAACTATTAATAGGATATGTATTTTTATTTTCTATGGATATGTTGATAGGATTAATAAGGCTTTCAGCAATAATCACCACTCTCTAATCTCTAATTGTACAAGGAACCCTTATGAAAATTATTCAAAGCCAACAAGGTCCCTACGAGTTGACCGCGTGATACACTCTCCATAAATAGGCCTTGGGGGTGGTTTTTGACTTAAAAAGGCCTATATACCCTTTAATGTATAAATTTTGAAAATAAGCCCCGATATGAAGTTTTTAATATTTTCAATTTAGTCCACAAAAGCCCTCTTCTCCCTTAAGTCGTGAACGGAATTGCAACTTTTTCAGGAATAAACTGAACACTGTTGAGCCGCCGCTCTCCTTCAGCGAACACCCTATCCGACCTCATAAAAAGGTAACTGCACTATAAAAACTAACGGTGTTAAAGATATGAGGGTTGACTGGTAACTTGAGGGGTTGTTTTGTCGCATTTTATAGTACATGGGATATATGCGACAGTAGTAATACTAACAATACATGGTGCAATTTATATTTAACACTTTTTATAATGTGAGTTTTTTTCAATGATTAGAGATTACACAAGGCAGTGTTACAAGCTAAAAATTAAAACCAAATTAGTAATATAAAAATGTATCGCGCCAACTTGTACGAGCGGTGATATGTAGCATAGATATGTTAAAAAAATTCATATATATGCATTCACTCTTGTGATATTGTGTTGTTGTATTACCTCTACATGTGAATTATTGATACATTATACGTGAAATTAATACATGTACATAGTACATTTATCACAGTTTCACAATGAATGTTTATCAAGAATACCATATCAGGTAATTTCTTAAAATAATAATTATTCTCTCTTTTATTTTATTTATATTTAAAATATATATTCCTATTGTAGTTTAAGGTACAAAGTTTGGTAGAATTCATTTAAATAGAAACAATTGACATTTCTCAGTTAATAGAATAAATTATTGTATTAAATTATTATATTGATCATATATTTGATTTTAAAATATTAAATTGAGTAAAGAGCAGTGTGCTCCCAAACTGAAAGAGTAAGATTACTGTTGAGCTGTGTGTTGTTGAAAATTTTGTTCAGTTTCGAGAGAATTTTTAAAGGGATGGGTGCAATAAATTGGGACATAAATTGAAGGAGGAGTATGATGAAGGGTAAGGAGGATTTGCTGGGGATCGAAGATGGGTGAAACTAGGCGGAGGTGGTGAAGAATAGCATAAATGAAGTATATAAGGGTCCTGCAAAACTCACAAGTTCGCGCATTCCTAGGTATCGGCTGAAAATTGCCTCAAAATATCAATTTTTGGGTACGGTGCAATGTGATGTATTTGGGCTAAAACTATAATGAAACCCAAATATTATAATTATAATATTTGGGCCCAATAATCAATTAAAAGGCCAAGACCATATTTCATACCGATAATTAAATTCAGTATATAAATGGTTCAATTTTATTAAGAAAAAATAATTAACTTTCAGTTTTACACATTTTAATATTTCTTCTCGTATTCTTCTCGTGGAATCCGGACTGACTTAAGCATCGGAGGATTTTTGCCGGAACCAAGCTCTGGAGCCCTAACGTGTATTTCTGTTGCAGGAAACGCCTTGTTTCGTCAAATTGAAGAAGATTATCACAAGATCATATCGGTTTTTGAGTATTCATTATAGGTTCAAGAATCAATACGAGGTGGTTCGAGTTAGCTATTGTTGACCGCATCTTAATGAAAGAACAAGTTTACATAAAAACATACAAAACAATTTTGCGTAGGGGGCAAAGTGCAAATCAATCCTTAGTTTGTGAGCGACTGTTTTTTACTCTATTAAATGATAAAATTTGCTATGATCTCTTATAAAGTTATGAATTGTAACATAGCATGATCAGAAAATTTTGCCTGGGAAGTTTTGATGGTAGCATGCAATATCTATATTTATTTATGGTCGTAGGGTGAAATTTGGAGTTGCAATCTTATAATTATATAAGTAACGAAAGTACTGCAAGTTTTGATTTTATGTAGCACATTTGAGAACTTTATACCAAAACCTCTGGTCTATTTATAATATTTTTTTCAAATAATTATATATTTTAAGGATAAATACACAAAAGGAAATATATAAAATACAAATTAATATAATAATAAACTAGACACGTGCAACCCACGTGCATCTTCCTAGTCGTAAAAAAATTGAAATTTTCAAAATGCAATTCACCACGCCTATTAATTTTCTAGTTTTTATATTGTGAATGCATAAATGTGTCGACTTAACTGCTTAAAATAATTTGAGTTTTAAACAAACAAATTATTTTGCATAAACCCCCTTGTGTTATAGAAAATATGCACAAATCCCCCTCTGTTACTAAAAACTTGCATAAAATCCCCTATATAGTTAGCGGCTAACGGAAAAAATGAAATTTAATGCAAAGCTAAATGAAACACAAGGGGATTTTGCGCAAAAAAAAAAAAAAATACAGGGAGATTTGACACATGTTTTCCTTACACAGGGGGGTTCTGTCGGTTTTTGCGCAAGACAAATATTCAAGGCATACGTACCTTCATTGGCCAGTATCACGATTTTCTTTTCAATTTTTGTATATATTTTATGTTGTAGGTTTTGCAAATAGAGTCATGTACGTTACGAGGAAGGGAATCGTGAAGTACAAGCATGGGTGGGTTTTTAATTCTATGATGAACTACTTGGTTTCTAGAGTGGTCATCTTCGTGGTTGTGAAGCACGAGGCGGGTATGAAGGCTATGTATGGTGAGTTGTTGGTGGCTATGGGGGTGTTTCAGATGGTGGAGATTTCTAAGCCCGACACAAATTTCGGATTACTCCAGGTTTTCCTAATGGTGCATATCCAAACAGCGCGACCTTGGTTCATAAAATGTGTTGTAGGGTGGCTTGTGCTTGTTCTTCCTACTTCGGTGTTGTTCTTTTTCACCCTCTGGCAGAGTTTGTATCTACACTCGTATGATCGTGTTAAGCAAGTCGGGCTCACATTAAACCACGTTGTTTTCTTTCCATTAGTCGGCAAGGTGGCGATCAAGTGCCACATTATAAGAACTATACATACATGAATCTCTAATGGCAAAGTCGACAAAAAAACGAAATGAACAAAGACTAAAACATAATCGTGATCATGTTCAATGATTTGGAATTGATCACTTCTATTTTAAAATCATTGGAAAAGATCACGATTTTTGTTGTAGTCTTTGTTAATATCTATAACTCAGTCTTGTCGTTAGAGATATACCTATATTGTGTTTATACACAATGAAATTGTGTTTATACACAATGACAGAACTAGGATTACATTTATGGGGACCCAAATATATATTAAGATTTTGTCAGGTTAACAACTAGTAAATCTTATTGACTAAATAATATCGCCTAAAAAAGATGATCGATTGAATAGATTTAAAGTAACTCATGTCTCGAAAAAAAAGTTGAAGTTTGTAATTAAATTCGATTATATTTAAATACATTAAGAGAACTGACATCAAATATTATATTCCAACATCTTTAATACTTTAAAAGTGCACAATATATGCCACATAATCATACTAAATATTTCATTTACTTCAAGGAATTAATACGAGAAAATATCATCTTCCTTTTTATTTTGAATTGTCGTTGTTCATTGTTGCCAATGCTTGCTTTCTTTGGTGTCACAATAAATATTACAAAAATAAGTACAAAATTTGCACGCATAGTCACGTAATATGCATTTTATTTACACGTGATATGCACGTAATTTTGGTCGTGGCATAGTTATAGAATTATCGTTTTTTATCAGTTCTTATTTTTGTCGTTAACATATTATTCTGCAAGGTGTGTCTAGAATCAGTTGCAAGAACATTGCATCTTGCATGCTGACCTTTATACTGCTACAAAATTGAAAGATGCTTGTTTAAAATTTGTAACAAAAAATGAATCTAGTGCGTATAAACACACTCACAGGGCCATTAACTGTCGATTCAGGAATCGGAACCGCACCGAATATCTCCCAGTTCCGCTAGGAAGGCTGACCTTCCGATTCACATTGTTCCGGGCCGAACCGTTAAATTGATTTTTTTTTAAATAGATGAAATATTGATTAACACACCCAACTTAAAACTAAAATTACCGAAAGTAAAATAATTATAAAAACAAAACAAATAGCTAAAAATACATAAACATAAGCTAAAGTATATAAACGAGGAGAAAGAGTAAGAATAAGGAAACACGGTTGTTTCTAGTTAGGTAGCCAATGAGACCATGTGCGTATTAAAATATTTTGGAAACCATCTCGGAGGCCCAGGTTGAGTTTCCCCACTATTGACTCTCTCATAAAAAATCGACCCCCCTCGTTAGAGAAATATTTTGAATTAACTACCAAAGAGATTACATTCTTGGGTGATACCCCCTAATCTTTTTTTTTTTTTTTTTTTTTTTTTTTTTTTTTAAATTTGACATATCTCCATCTCCCACTTGAAGTACCTAAAATACCCTTTCAGAATTAGTTTCAAAACAACACATTGTTTGCCTGCCTTTCACAATCGCGATAATTGCGTCTTCGCCACGCAAAATGTGCTCCTTATCAGAAGAAAATAAATCTAGAGACAAATCTAGTGTCATCCTTATCAGTTGCGTTTTTTTCGTGTGGAGGATTTATTGGAATTATTGTGCAGAGGATTTTGACCGCGACACCATTGTTAGTACAAAATCTCAGACGGCCGTAATCTCGGACGGCCGTCCGAGATTACGAAAAGGCGCAGTAAAGGGATTCTAATTGCACAAGTAAACTACCATCTTCTCCAAGTTTTCCACCCTATATAATGCCAAGTCAAGCACACAATTGGGGATCCATCTTTTACGCAATTTCAAGAGCAATGAAGCAATATAGAAGACGAAGAATTCGAAGATTACAAGCATAATTTATCTTTTCATGAATTACTATTTTGTTTTTACTTTAATTATGAGTATCTAATTTATTTATTTCTAGGATTTTATTTTTAACCCTACGTGGGATTTATGAACCCAATTCGATGATTTTATGCAAGTTTTAATCCCGCATTTTTTCTTCTACTTGTTTTATTAAGTTCATGAAACTAGCCACTTTATGTGCTTTTATGTTATTGTTAATCGCATGAATCGGAAGATCGGGTTAATAATTAGAACTATGGTAGAAGAACCTTTTGTGGTATTAACATATATACTTAATCTCTTGGGTAGCCATCATTGAGATTTGTGCTTAATGCTGTGTTCTAGAATTAATTGCGTAGGGATACAGTAATTGAATCTAGAGTATTAGAATCATAATACACGCGGAAGCGGGTTATGATTAATTTAGCATCTCAAGTTAATAATCCGGGTTAATTACTTTCATAATTGAAGGAACTGGGGGAGTAATAATCACATAGGGGAAGAATAAACTCCTAGGCTCGTTTTCTCTGATTAACTCTTCGCTTTTAATTGCTTTCTTGCTTTTGGCTTTTTTAATTTGCTTAATTTAATTGAGTTAATTTAGTTTATTAATCATCTTTGACTGTGTAGGGTGGGCTTGATAGCAATTGGTAGAATTTAGCGTCTAGGATTAAATAATTAAATATTCTCTGTGGGATCGATACTTGGACTTAAAAATCCACTTTATTACTTGTACGATAAGTGCACTTGCGTGTAGGTATTACCAACCAACAAGTTTTTGGCGCCGTTACCGGGGAATATTTTAATTATTTATTTTATTCTAGCTCTAAATTTAAACAGTTTTCACGATTCACCCATTTAACTTTTATTTTATTTTATTTTTATTTTAGATATCGTTTTATGCGCAGGAGACTCGATCTTGCTAGAGAACCGTTTGATCCCGAAATTGAACGTACTTTTTGAGCCGCTAGGAGACTTCATCGCGCAAATAATACAATGGAGGACGAAGAACGCAGAAATGCAGAGGGACCTTTACTCGATGCCAACGGAAACCAAGTCCAAGACCAACACCCAATGCTTCCACTACAGCTAGCAGCTAGGCCATGGGTACTTCAAGACTACATAATCCCGACTCTTGACGGATTCTGTCCGAGCATTCAATATCCACCCATTGAGGCGCACAATTTTGAGACCAAGCAAGGCATCTTGACAATACTCCAATATAACAGGCTATTTAGTGGATTGGCAGGTGAAGATCTCCATCTTCACATTGTCAATTTTCGAGATACTTGTAATTCCCATCGTCAAAACAGCGTTTCCCAAGAGGCGCTCCAATTAATTCTCTTCAAGCACTCCCTACAAGGAAGAGCTCGCCCGTGGTTGATGTCCAAAGCCCCCCACTCTATCTCGTCGTGGCCTCAACTCCTCAACCTTTTCATGAAAGTTTACAGCTCACCAGAGAAGGACGAGAGAATACGACGGGAAATTCATAATTCCGTCCAAGATCAAGGGGAGCCATTATACAAGGCATGGGAGAGATTTAAAACTCTTTTGCAGCAGTGTCCAACACATGGAGTGGAGCAATGGCGACAAATTCACATCTTCTACTGAGGGACTAACGAGAATGCACGAACCATCTTAGATGCATCAACCGTGGGTAACTTTATGAGTCAATCGATACCGGATGCATTTATTATGTTGGATCAAATTGCACAAATTCGGTTTGCCAAGTCAAGAGAAAGGACGGTTAGTGGAGATCACTAGGGCAATACGAAGGAAATCAACAAAGCCAAGGGTATTAAAGACCTCAAGGTCAATTTCAAAATCAAGCCCCTCCTCAACAAAACTATCAAGGCAACAATCCACCGGCCCAAAAATCAAACAGGGATGACATATTGGCCCAATTTATGACCGCTACCCAAGCCTCGCTGCGGAATTTGGAGAATCAATTTGCTAAATTTGCATTGGATTCAAGAAAACCATCCGGCAGGAGCATTACCATCAAATACGGAAGATCCTCGAAAGCAAAAGTTCGAGACGTGCCAAGCTATCGATTTCAAGATCGAAGAAAATGAAGAAATTCAAATAAAGCCGCAAGTCACTGTAGCCGAATGGGTGGAACCAATCCCATATCCCCAAAGATTGCAAACGAAAAAGATCGAGGTCGAGACATGCTAAGCAGTCACCTTGAATAATGGTAAGCAATTGGAGGAAGCCCCGCGAAAAGAGAAGAGAAATACGGTAATCGAGAAGCCGAAGGTAATTGAGCAAAATGAATCAATTCAAGAAGAACTGCCATCAATAGTGATTGCACGAGCCCCACCAATTCCATATCCTCAAAAGTTTATAAAAAAGAAGCTCGATGCCGAATACCAAGGGTTTTTGGATAAGTTAAAGGAAATTCGCATAAATATTCCTTTCATCGAAGCACTTCGAAAGATGCCAAAGTGGGTGAAGTTCCTCAAGGACATCGTGACGAAAGGTAAGAAATTGCAAGGGAACGAGATGATCCAACTCACCGAGCAATGCAGTGCAATTCTTACTTTGGCCCCTTCCACAAAAACTCGCCGATCCAGGTAAGTTTACTGTTCCTTTTACTATAGGAGGTAAAAATTTAAATCGCTCATTGATTTAGGTGCTAGCATTAATCTTATGCGTTATTCCACTTTTAAAAATCTTGGGTTAGGTGAGATTGAACCAACGGCTATAACTCTTCAATTAGCCGATAGGTCTTTAGTTTACCCAAAAGGTATTTTAGAGAATGTGCTAGTGAAAGTTAATAAATTTATCTTCCCTTTTGATTTCGTTATACTTGATATAGATGAGGATAGGGAGATACCTCTTATCGTAGGGAGACCGTTTTTAGCCACGTAGAAAACTCTAATTGATTGTGCTAGTGGTGATCTCATAATGACGATGCATGATCAAACAATCAAATTCAATGTTTTTAGTGCTAATAAAAATACATGTGATAATATTGAGTGTTTTGCTACTGAGCTTATGGATTTTACAAATCATGAAAATTTTGATGTTTTGATCTTGGACAATGGGAAAACATCTTTGAGTGCACGAGATGGTGGCGAAACCGGGAGTCGACGGAGCAAATTTATTTTGTGAACTCAATTTCTACTCCTCCGAGAGAAAGTCATATGAGTTGGGGTCGTAACAATGATGAAAGTGCAAGGAGCATGTTGCCACCCAAAAATCGAGTAAGCCACGAGAGAGGGACGAATCAAGCTATTGGGGTCGTAAGGATAAAGTCAAAAAGAAATTGCACAAAGGACAATTGGTGTTATTGTGCAAATCCCGTCTTTGGTTATTTCCAAGGAAGCGCAAATCAAAGTGGTTGGAGCCGTTTGTTGTTCAAGGGATTCTTCCTCACAAGTATTAAACATAAAGATGTGAGATTTTAATGTATTTTGAATTTTAATGTTCAAGCGAAATCCCAGACGACCGTCTGGGAAACAAAAGGCCACATACTGCCTGTGAGACGGCCACCCGAGAATATGCCTTAAATCTTAGACGGCCGTCCGAAAATCAGTATAAAATTCGGGACGGCCGTCCGAACGTATTTTGGGGCGTATTAAATAGGAAAATTCATATTTCTACCCCATTATTTCCCAAACCCTTATCGTTTCTCTCAAACCCCCACACACAATTTCGAATTTCTCTTCTAAAATTCATAAATTTCACACACATAATTCAACCACACTCCTTTTATTTTGTTGGTATTGACAGGGAGGCTAGAGAATCGAACCAAATTCTCCAAAACCTGTCTATTCAAGGCACGCCCACAAGGTGTTCGACAAATTGCTCCAATCAAGTTTGGGGTTCGATTCTCGTCCAATTCTCACCGAATCTATTCCAAAAGATCTCCCAACTATGTAGTCCAACAAAAGAGGCCGCACGAGCGAAGCATCATCTTCCAAAGGCAAAGGAAAAGGCAAGAAAGGTGCCACCAAAACGACAATCCCTCTACCCGAAAAGGAAGCCTTTAGTGTCGAAGGCGCGGCGGCTCTATTCGAGAAACAAGCCAATAAGACCGTCATCACGGAACGAGCTTTGACAATCACCCTACCACACTTTGCCAACATTTAATCAAAAAATTATACGACGAGCGTGGCGAAAGTTGTGTGAACCGGAGCCGATTTACAACATCTCAATCGTTTGGAGTTTTGTGCTAACACGTTGGCAATCAAGCATCCATTTCATGCCACAAGTGTAGTACGAAAAATACATGTCACGTGGTAGACGGACGATATCAACTTAAGTCAAAGATGGAGAGAGATGAGAGATGCAGTCACCAAAGAGCAAATTGGTGAAGTGTTGAGTGATGGACATCCAACGTGGATTGAATACCCGGACAAGGGGACGTATGAGCTTAGTTGGAAAAGCATCAATTATGAAGGCAAGGCATGGTTGACGTTCATTTGCGCCAACGTGATCCCAACTACCTCCTTTAGTCGGATCAACCACAAACGTTGTGCTCTCGCCTATTACATCATCACGGGGCAGACAGTCGATGTCGGGGCAATTACGCACGATCAACTTTGGATGACCATGCGCGACAACTCAAAGGGAATCTTCTTCCCCAGTCTCGTCACGGGGTTGTGCAAAAAAAAAAAGGGTCCCCAAGTTGCCGAACGATATCGAGCTCACCATCCGGAAGCCGATTGCCGATTTTGCGGCCTCGCAATTCAAGGAAGCAACCCATAACGAGCCACAAGCCTTGGCCGAAATTGCAGTCGCTCCTCAAGCGCGAAACAACTCCGAAGCCTCACAAGCTCCCGTACCGATCGACGATTCCAAAAGAAGATGGAGCGAGAGATGATACTTACGAGGAACCGGTTGACTACCATCGAGCATAAAGCCAACACGGTGGAGGCACTTCAGAGATGGTCGAGCAAGATGCTACAAGCGATTGTCCAACACTTGGGAAGCGGGACGCCCGATTGTGTCGAGTCGGCACCTTTACCGGCGTCGATTCTTGAGCCTGTACCTGAGCTTTTTCGATGATGAGGAGCTAGGGAGGAGCACCCAGATCACATCGACTCCGACTAGCCAGGTGTTTTCTATCCTTAAACTTTGTCCTAAGTTCGTTGAAGGCAACGAAAATTTTAAGTCTGGGGTGAAAAAACATGTTTTTATGCTTATTTGCTTGAGTTTGCATGCATTAGGTTTTATTCTGCTGTTTTCAATTTTTATCGCTTTTATTGTTTTTATCAT
>NW_012193803.1:37166-70955 GCF_000504015.1 Erythranthe guttata | reverse complement strand
TACATGCAATAGATCCTCAACCGCATTGCATTTGGGACAACGTGGGTTAATAGCAATCTTTCTACGATACATTTTAGCATTTGTGGGAAGAATATTAAGGAAAACTCTCCAAAGAAATATACGAACTTTCGGTGGGACATCAATATTCCAAAAGAACTGTCCAATTCATATTAGAGGTGCCACTCGACGAAACGTGAGTTCGGGAGTAGGCCGATAACACGATCTAACTGTGAATTTCCATGTGAGGTGAAGCGCCAAATCATCTTATCTCCCGCCAGCCTACTCCCAATGGGCACCGCCAAGATACGGTCCTTGTCCACCGGCCAAATTAAAAAACTTCATTAATAATCGAGGTATTCCATGAGTGTGTCGTGGGATCGATGATGTCCGCCACTTTTTCCGGTTAGGGATTGTCAATCGGCCCAAAGCTGAAGGTGCTGTTTCTTTTATTGTTTCTCAGTTGGTCCGACTCAGTTGGTGTATTTGTTCGCTTTTTCCCATTTCTCTTAGGCACCGTTACTCGTTTGTGCGTTGTTGTTCCCTCGATGTCATCGAACCATATCTGGATAGTGTTATTCACCAGGTTTGCATTATAGACCACATTATGGGGAAGATTCTCCTTCTCCACAGGGTCACGTGTTTGAGCAATACTGTTGTGGATTTGTGTAGAGATCGAAAATTCCCAACCCTCGTTGAGTAGGCATTGAATTGGCTCGATTGGTGCAACTAGAGCCTACGCCAACAGCCTGCGGAGGAAGTTTCGGATGGTCCTCCTCCAATCCCGAAACCCGGAGCCAATTTCCATAAGGAAGATCAGTGCACGAATCAGCAAAGCCGTCCTGGAACCGATTCGGGCATTTGGATTAGCCATGTCCAATGACCCCACATAGGAAGCAAAAATTCGGAAGTCGTTCGTACGTGAAAGGAGCCCATAGTTTGGATCCCACCGAGTTGTACGTGGATATAAATACCTCTCCGTAGGCTTTTTGTCACATCAATTTGCACCTTAAGTCGCACACACTAGGCCAAAATGCAAGATTGGCGACATTTATTATAGCGACGATTCCCGGTTCGTCTCCGCGTTGCGACGTTTTGTAATGAAAATCGTCGCTGTGTGTAAAAAACTCCGGTTTAGTTAAAAGACCCCATGACGATTTTGCACAATCGTCGCTACCTAGCGACTAAACAATTGAAAACGTCGCATATCAGAAAAGAAAATTAAAAAATACTTTTGTTGCGGCGAAATTTATTACATTTACCGTCGCACGCTTTATATATTTTGGAATTTTATATTTGCAACGTAGCGACGAAACGGTGTAATACGTCGCCATGTTTCTTTAAGAAAAAAAGAAAAATAATTTATGTGACGACGTATTTAGAGAAACGTCGCTAATAAAGGTCCAATCATTAAATAATAATTAATATTTGGCGACAAACTTTAGTAAAACGTCGCCATATTTAAGTTTAAAAAAAAAACGTCTTTTATTGCGACGGATCTGTGAAACCGTCGCCGTAGATTTTCAAATTTTTTTTCGTGGTTTGTTCGCGACGAAAATAATGTAATTGTCGCTACGTTTCCTTTTAAAAAAAACGAATTTCTTTGGCGACGTAAATTGTAAAGAGGTCGCAAAGTTTAGTTTAATTTTGGTTTTCAATCAGATCCTAATTTTACTTTGCTTCTCCGCCTCTCTTCTCCTCTCTCTCTCTCTCCGACCAGCCCTCCGCCGCCCGCCGTCCCCCGTCAGCCCACCGTCATCAGCCCTCCTCCGTCAGCCCTAATCCATCTCTTTCGGCCTCTGAACGGCACCCCCAATCTCCATCCTCCTCTATCCACCGCCGTCCGCCGTCCCCCATCAGTCCTCCACCGCCGCCAGCCCTCCTACGTCGCCGCTGCCAATCTCCGTCCTCCTCTATCCACCGCCGTGCGCCGTCCGTCCCTCAACAACTTGAAGGTAATTTGGCCGTTTATTTAATAAAAGTACATTTATGAAACATAAAATTTCATGTATTAAATTGTATACTTCAATTGCAGAATAAAATTGATTAATAATATTATAAAACCAGAATTTAATAAATGTAATATTGTATTAGAATAATAATTTTAGAAAACCAGTTCGAAATTAACTTCATCTTCTCTGCAAGTTCTACTTCTGCTCTTTTAACCTCGTAGGAGATATAAAAAAAAAAAGGTTGCAAGAATTATTATTTGTTTTTAAAGATTACATTTGTGAGTTCAAATTAATTTTCAAGAAACTGGCTATTTCTTTTACAGATAAAGTAAGATTAGTAAATGAGGTGAAGAAAACTACCAAATCTTGTGAATATCTACTATTTAAATTGTATAGCTATGTGCATAACTGTGTGTATAACTGTGTGTATAAATGTATAAATTGTATAACTCTGTGTGTGTCTGTGCATATGCTTGTGGGTGTGTTTGTGTGTGCGTATATGTCTATGTGTGTATTAGGAATAAACTTGTTTTAAATGTGATAATGGTTTTACATTTTTAATAAAAAACCAAAATGTAGCAAATTTTACTAAATTTTTCAATATCCTCCTTGTTTCCGTTCCGCAATCTCAAAAATTTTATACGGTGTTAGCATTCGGCACAACCTTAATTTAGTTTTGGTTTCTGAATGTAATTTTGACTTGATAGAATAATTTATTTATTTTATAATTGTGACCCTTCCCAATTTCTAGGTATACTTGTTGAGTAAAACATGCCAAAAGATAGGAGTTGGGTTTTATTAGATGACCGTCGGTTAGAAATATATCAAAAGGTGTGTGTGGAATTTATGGATTTTGCCTTTGCTAAATGTGACGTTGATAATAAAATAAGATGCCCATGTAGAGACTGTAAGTGTCGTAAATGGGGGGATCGTGAATTCGTGCATAAACATTTACTTTGGAGGGGTTGGGATAAACTTTATGGGCAACGCCGATGGACTCTGCATCGAGAGTCCGAAGAAGAATACAATGGCGAGGAAATGAACAATACTAATCATGCATAAATTCTCGAAGTTGCAATCTTAAATGAACCTGGTGATGTATGTGTTGATGTTAGTGATAACATGGATGACTTGCTCGAGCGTTTTAGACAACAAGAATTACAATCCTCAACGGCGACTCGTCCTAATGATAGTGGAGTATAATAATCAGATGAAATTAGTGTGCCTCTTAAACTAATACATTTATGCTTTCAAGTTTTTATGTACTTTTTGAATTGATGTTTGTGTACTATCTTGATATTTAATTCGTAATCGTGGTTTTAATATTTTTGATTTAATATTGTTTAGTTTTTTTTTTAACACCTGATAGGTGGATTTAAATTTTTAAATTGAAAATAATTAAATAAATAAAATTAATATTAAAAAAAAGCATTTGCGACTAATAAAAAATCGTCGCAAACTAAATATTAACATTTGCGATGAATCATATTTGAGTAATCATTGCCAAAATGATTCGAGTCATGCGACGAAAATTCTGTTTAGTTGCCAAAATATTCAGAGAACTTGCGACGGAATATATTTTCGTTGCGATAGTTTGCGACTTTATTTATATTCGTCCCACACATCGAAATAGTCTTATCCATCGCGAGTAATAAAAAAACAATTTTTTTCAGAAAATACGGATTCAGGGACGAATTATATCTTTCGTCGTCAAACTTGGCGTCGCAAATGTATTTTCGTCGCTGTCTTTGCGACGGGGCATTTGGCGACGATTTTAGCGTAATTTGGCAACTAAAATAATGCATCACAATGCGTAAAAAAACGTCGCGAGAAGACAGTTTATGTCGCCAAATTTCGTCACCAGTCTTGCGTTTTGGCCTAGTGACATATTGGCCAATCATCATACGCTTTTGGTTCAACACCACCAACGACTTACCAATTTTGTTTCCAATTTGTGTCACCACCTTAAGCGATTGATGGCTCATTTGGAGATGATGGAGTCGTATAACAATGGGCATATGGTTGATCATCACGACAGTGGGGGTCATCATCCGTCCCGAGATCTTGGAAGATGAGTGCATTCTTATCGAGTAACCACGGGCAGCCTTCGAGCGCATGTTTATGATCCAAATGGTGTTGTAATTCGATGAGGAATGTGTTGGTCCCGAGCGGTTGAATCTGGCAGACCTTGACAGGTTTCAATAGCCGAAGAACGTTAGATCAGATCGTGTGTGATGAAATTTCTCGACAGGTGATGATGCAACCCACGAGCCGATCGATTACTCCAGAAGCCCTAGGTGAGGGTTGAACATCTAGCAACAAACTGTCTTCTTCTTCTTCGGTTGTTAGGCGAAAGGAGTTAGCGAGAGCCTCTATGATATTCTCCATACGTATGATGCCAGATACTGATGAGATGAGGAAGTCGGAGCCGGATTTGTAACGTCGTCGATCGAAAGTAAGTCTGGGAGAAAGAAAGAAACGGGAGAAATTTAGGTTAGCTAACATAAAAGAGAATTGAAAAAAGAAATGTAACCAATAACATAAAAGGAAAACCCAAGTAAACCGCAATATATTATATAATAACATCAAATCAAAAATCCTACAGCCCACGATCTTTTGAAGGCGCTTGGGGTGAAGAGTCATTGGCGGTTTTGTCTAAAATTCGTAGCATTTTGCATCTATGGCCCCTCTCTCTCTCTCTCTCTCTCTCTCTCTCTCTCTCTCTCTCTCTCTCTCTCTCTCTCTCTCTCTTAGTGTTTGTTGATTTTCGAGTGTTTTGATGTTTCTTCCTTTTTTGTTGATTTGCACTAAAATAATTTATTTTGTTTTGATCTTGAAATTGCAGCTTAATGAAAGCCATTGATCATGTCCTTGAAGGTGTCAAAACATTTGGTTGAAGTTACACCTGCTTCAAGTTACAGTATTCTACTGATTGTATACATTATTATACATTATTAGGTACATATAGTAACATGTAGTTAGATATGCATATATTTATGTATTTTCGATTTTTATTTGTTGGTTATGAGGTGATTTATAATATAACTATTGAAATTATAATTTTTTGATGTTTGGGGTTATAAATTTCTTTTGTATAAGCCAATATTTGTGTGTGTGCATAATTGGTGGACTAAAAATTTGGGGTGAAAAGAAAGAACATTTACGAATGACTATAGAATGACTATAGTTTATTACAATTACATTTAGTTACTTTCAGAACAGTAAATGTATCGATTTATAAAAAAATAAAAAAAAATACATAAATAAAAAATAATAAATAAAAAACAAGTATTTAAAAAAAAAAAAAAAGAGTAAATAAAAAAACAAATAAATCAGTGAAAATGATAAATGCATGCCAGACATATTGAATGCAGTTTGGCTGAAAATCACATATAAGAGCAGTATAGTACTTTCACCTCTCAAGGAATATGAGGATAATTTTCTATTGAGTTTATCCCTAATTTATTAGGCACCTAGGGGTACATAAAATAAGCCCTAAAAATTAATAAATTATATTTTTTTCTATTTTTAAAAAATAAATTATAATAGAGAGAGTAGAGATGAGTGATGAGAGAGAGTAAAATTTGTAATTTGTTAACCAATTCCATAGAGTAAACATCATAAAATCCCCCGTGTTAAGGAAAACTTACGCCAAACCCCCTAAGCTTTTTTTCTTGCGTAAAACCCTGTTGTGTTTCATTTTACTTCGCACGAAATCCCATTTTCTGTTAAAAGTTAACACCGTTAACTATATGGGAATTTTATGCAAGTTTTTTTTGTAACACATTGGGATTTTGGAGCATGGAATTGCAACCCAAGGGGATCTAGGCAAAATTAATTTATTCTTTTAAAATTCAAATTATTTTCTTAAATTAAGTCACATAAATCTATTAATTTAAAATATGAAAAGTAAAAAAAAAAATATTCGAGATGGAACTTGGAACGAATTCTCAAATTATTCACGTTTTTTTTCATATATAATTAATCCAGGATAATGATAAAAATATATAATAATTCTAATAAAATAATTATATATTTAAAAACACATTTTTTTAAATACATTAATAAATTATATATATAAAAATTGATTTAAAAAAACATACACCACACCTATTAAATTTCTATTATTCATATTTTAGCTGATTAAATGTATTCGACTTAATTTAAGAAAATAATATGAATTTAAATGAATAAAGTAATTTTGCATAAATATCCCTTGTATTATAGAAGATATGCCCTAAATCCCCCAATGCTATGAAAAAATTGCATAAAGGAGTTTTACGCAACAAAAAATAAAAATATAGGGTGTTTGACGCAGGTTTTTCTTAACATAGGGGGGTTTTATGTTGTTTACCCCACTTCCATATAATACCATATATTAATGGGCACTTTACAAATAAGCCCATCAATGTGTACTTATTCGTAAAGGGCGGTGCAGACAATAAACTCTTTTACAAAATAGTCCACACATGCCCAGAGGTTTGTAAAATACTAAAATAGCCCCTCCTATTTTAATATGCTCCAATTTCATCATTTAATTTAATCTAGCTTCAATTTGACCCCAAATTTCACAAATTATTCAATTTTGACCCAAATATATTTTTATGGAGAATTTCGTCCGTCACCGTCGTTGAACGCCTGTCTCCGGCGTTGATTTTTTTTTCCTTCTTTCTGATTTTTCCGTCGGTTTCCGGCGTTGACTATTTCGGTATTTTTATTTCTTTAACATCTTTTTGCCCCCCATTTAAACAATGATATTGATGTTGTGAACAGTAATATTAACTATATTACTGTTAAACACAGTAAAATTAACTATACTACAGTTTAACACAGTAATATTGCTATATTAATCTCTAGCACAATACTATTAACACAACAAAAGTCACTATCAACCACAGTAATACTATTGTGTTTACAGTAATATTACAATAGTAGACAGTAATATTATTACGTTACTCGGTCAATAACTCAAACAAAACAAAAAATCGAAAAAAATAATAATATTAATGTGGTTTGATAGTAATATTATTGTGTTTACAGTTATTTTATTGTCAACGACAGTAATATAATTACGTTAACTTGTCAACAAATCAGACAAAATGAAAAAAAAAAAATTAAATAACCTAAAAAATAATAATATTGTCGTTGACTTTAATTGTACTGTCAACGACAGTACAATTACATAAATGTATTGTCAACGGCAATACAGTTACATTAATGTAGTGTCAGTGACAGTATAATTACGTTAATTTAATGTCAGTGGCAGTATTATTACTGTTAATGACAGCACAATTAAGGTCAACTTTTAGCGGTGGACGTAAAAAAAAAACCACTAAAAAAAGTCAACGCCGAAAACCGGCGGTGGAAAAAACAAACCAGAAAAAAAAAATCGAAAAAGTCAACGCCGAAGACCGGCGGCGGAAAAAACAGACAAAAAAAATCGAAAAGTCAATGCCGGAAACTGGATGCAAAAATATAATTTTTGAAAAAAAGAAGTCAAAATTGGATTTTTGTGGTCAAAATTGATTAAATTGGGGTTACAATTAAGAATTAGGTGTAAATGGTTGGGGATAATTTTGTCATATACATTAATTTTTTCTTTATTTATAATACATATTAAAGGAATGATCTTACTGACGAAAGAAATATAACCCCTAAACCTAGAATAATAAAGATAGTTGGTCATGAATTAATGCAAAAAAACCCTATATTAATTGACAGGGTTTTTATCTGTACATTAATAATTTTGGTTTCTTATCCATGTGTATTCATCTAACAGATTATATCACCAACTACGTATATATTAGGTCATCCGTCATTCTATTATGGTACATCAAATTGTTAATTACCTAATTTTGCGTGCATTAGTAAATTCTTAATTCCTAATAATGGATTATTAACTCTGACTAATTTTCAGTTGAAATTTTAGACTTTTAAAGGTTGAGTTATTAATAAAGCAAGACGTTGACGAGGATATACAAGACTTTAGACTTGAGAGTCAAAATGTAATCATGTTAAATATAACTCCACTTTTAAATAATTTTTTAAGGTATTTTCAAACAAATTTATTATTATAATTACGGTTAAATACAATTTGCACCCTTATACTATGACCACTATCGCATTTACCCCTGAACAAGGAAATACGACAAAATAATCCGTCGTGTTACAAGTCAACGATCAGAATTTTGATACCATTAGTTTGTACAGTGTAATTACTTTTTTACCCTTACTTTATAATATAGAAAAAGACATTTCATGCCATTTTTTCGAGACATAATCTGAGGGTGGGAAATTATATCCATTTTTCCCTTTCTTCTTCTCATTTTCAAAAAGTTTAGATATAATAAATTATTATGGAATTTTTCGTTGAAAAATATTAGCTTTGGGAAAAAAGAAAAAAATATAATATAAAGATAAAATAAACGATCTTAAATTTCCGGATCAAAAATTTAAAAAAAAATCAAATTTTTATTAATTTTATATTTTATTGAAATTGCTAATAAAGTACTTTTATTTTTCTTTAATTATTTTGCCATTTTTTTTTTGAAATAATAGAACTTATTTCATTTACTTGGGTTTTTTTTTTATATTGTAATGGAGGCGTAGAATTATCACAATAAGATCAAAAAATTGTTCAAAGCGCAGACTGGACTTAGTGTTGATTGCGCGGATGCTATCTCTGAAGACTTGCCTTTCGACGACTAGACTATTCCCTTTCCGGCTATGAATTCCTACAATTAAGAGAGCCCCGATTCAGCAAACCATGGGTAAAGGAAGGAAAGGGATCAGATAAGGCAGTTCCAAGAGAAGAAATCAACTGATCGACCGTTTTTTAGACCGGGGTAGGGAATAGGTCACATCGCTAGCCGGCGAAGACTAGATGTCAGAAGATTCGAAAGTTTTTAGGGGTAAATGAGTCTATTCTATTCGATAAATGGCTAATGAATACAATTTTATGCCCCCTAATCGCCTTAGCCCCCCAAAGATGCGAAAAGAGTAGGATATGCAAAGGTCACTCCAGGGTGGCTCAAAGGTCGATCAAGGATATCCCTGTCTTGTGCCCTATTCACTAAGATATTCGAATTTGCCCTTACTGAGTACCTCACTAGTGGAATTCCGATTCCGGTATTCTATCTATTCACCCAAATTAAATCACTACTAAGAGGAAGTGTGGAAAAGGCTGAAATAATGAATTCCCCTTTGGTTTATCAATTCACCCGTTCTTGCGCAGAAGTTAGTGATAGCCTCGGCATCATCCATATTGGACAGAAAGACTAACAACATGGGCTATTTTGTCGCATTTCATAGTTCAGATGGTAAATGCGACAGTGGTCATAATGCAGGGGTGCAAATAGTATTTAAATATATTAGTGTTAATTAATGAATTAGTTTTCAAAAGATAAATAATAATAATAATAATAATAATAATAATAATAATTATTATTATTATTATTATTATTATTATTATTATTATTATTATTATTATTATTATTATTATTATTATTATTATTATTATTATTATTATTATTATTATTATTATTATTATTATTATTATTATTATTATTATTATTATTATTATTATTATTATTATTATTATTATTATTATTATTGTAAATGTTTAATTCATGCATTTTTTCAAACATTGCAAACTTATACATATATATCTTATTTATAAGTCTATTATGTTGTGTGTGTGAAGATCATATTACATATACATGTGTGTAGTATATTAATGATGGTAAATAAAATTGATATATATATATATTTACACCTTAGGTTGTTGCAAATGTAACTTTACCGACCCAACTAAAGAAGAAGAAAGTCGTATAAGTTTGACCATTTCAAACTAACATATCTAAACATTTATGAGTTCTTCACTCTAAGATAGTTACTATATAAACCCCAGCTCCCCTCATTAGAACACCATCAAAACAACAAACTTGTCTTTGTAGCAAATTTTTTATCCTTCTACTTAAATTAATCTTGCAAATCGGAAAAAAAAAAAAAAAAAAAGAAGCAATGGCTTTGAAATTTGGAGCCCTCTTTGTTCTCGTGGCAATGTCCATTTTCGCCATTGCTACAGCGAACAAGGATTGGAATACTATTGCAGGTAACTGGAACCATACTGGAAGTGACTTTTGGGGTTACCGGCACAAAAATTGTTCTGAAAAATCCAACACAATCATAGTTGGTGGATCAGATAACTGACATTACGGTTTCAATTACACCGATTGGGCAATCAAGAATGGTCCATTTTACTTGAACGACACATTGGGTATGTAATTAAGCTCTATATCTATTTTATATATATCTATATGGACCTATATATAACTATTGGAATATTCATTCTCTCAAGTTCCATTTATGCACGCGTTAGTGCAATTTTGGAGGATTAAGGTGGTGTTTGCAAAAGGTTTTAAAAACAATTTATGAGCTTTGTTTAGCTCATTATCTATCTTTTAGGCATTTGGAAAATCAAAATTCTTCAGCTTTTGTTTCTCTTAAGATAAATTGTTCTAAGTTAATTTTTAAAAAAACACCCTTAAACTAGCATTTTCTATTTAAATAGATTTTTCAGTATTTTTGCAAACTTTTAGAAATAATTACTTAATACTCACTTAACTGATAATTAATAAGTACTTATGTTTTCTAATAAGCTTTTGCAAACACCACCTAAATCATCATAGCACTCACACACATGTGCGTGTGTGTATACCTAAACTTTATCGGATGAATTGATCATATGCAGTGTTTAAGTATGCTCCACCAAACGAGACCACATTCCCTCATAGTGTATATTTGCTACCGGATTTCTGGAGTTTTCAAAATTGTGACCTCAAAAGAGCAAGAAAAATTGGGGAGGTAACTTCCGGCGGCGGCCAAGGATTCGAGTTCGTGTTAAAGAGGTGGCAACCGTACTATTTCGCCTGTGGCGAACACAAGGGCATCCACTGCAAAGATGGTCTCATGAAATTCGCAATATGGCCTTTGATACGTTGGTATAATTAATTAATAGAGAAGATGCGAATTTTTTTGTGGTGCTATGTTATAGATACACAAGTTTTCATATATATATATTTGTTGTCCTATGTTATGGAACGAATAATCTACTAGCATGTAAAATTTTACTTTCTATTTTTATTTTTATATCCCACATAGAGCATAAGATATTCTTGATGGATTTATGTTTTTTGTACTATGAAACTTAATAAACTTGTGACACGAAAATGTTAAACTTATTGGAAATATTTTGTTCCTATTTCCTTAGCATTATTAATGTATGTTCTTCCTCCTCTCACATGACACTAATTATTTGATGCATATTGATAAGTATGTAAATGAGTAGAGTTTGATATTTATTAATTTTATGTACTATTGGTGTTCTTAGTGTATTTTTTGAGGTAAACATACGTAAATGGGTGAATAATGCAAAAATATACAAGTTCAGAAGAAAAACCAATGTTTGTAGAAAACTCTAAAGTATGAATACTAAAGGACATGATCCAGGTCGTATTGAAAAGCAAATTCGAAGGGCTGCAACTTTCATCGGTTATTTGCCTTCTACCTCCCGTATATCGTTCTCACCGGAGATTGCATGCAACACTTAAAGCATTTATACAACGTATACGCATAACGCATGCAAGCCAACTTCAATTGTGGGATCAATTAATTAGAATTTGATTAGTAGAATTTTGTATTTCAATTTGATATTCTATTATTTAGACATTATGGTAGTAAATTTGTTTTTCTTTTTATTAAATTAAAAAAATCCCAAAAAAAGTCAGTAATTCGGTATGCCTTTTTTTTAACAAAAAAAAAAATATATCCAAAATGTTTTACCTATCCATAATTCTACCTTGAAATTTTAATATATTAACTTGTGTTTTCTTTAAAAAAAAATCATGTAGGAAGGGATCCCTTTTTTCTTTTTTCTTTTTTCTTTATTTTTTTTTTTTTTTTTTGAGAAAATCTCTTTAATTGTTAGTTTGGGTGATTAATAGAAGAAACCTACCAATTATACCTCTAATGAGCTATAATCCTATTTTCTCACTTGTCTTCTCAGCGTCGTCGCTTCTCTCTCTATTTTTTTTTTCTCGATTTAAAATTTCTCTTTTTTCTACTCTCTCTCTCTCTCTAGCTCTCTCTCTCTCTCTCTCTCTCTCTCTCTCTCTCTCTCTCTCTCTCTCTCTCTCTCGTATTGGATAAAGGGTGGCCTAAATCGGATTATTTTACACGGTTGTACAATTGCACGATTTTTCAAAAAATGAAATTAATTAATTTATTAAAAATCAAAACTACATAAGTTAATTGTGTTATTTTGGAATGACACAACTAGTTATATAACATAAATTGGAATTAATTGTAAATAATATTTATAATGTAGTCAAATAAATATATTAAGTGTAATAATAATGATAAAATATAATTATTAAATACTAAAAAGTATGTTGGAATGAGCAGTAATGTCGAAAGTGATATTTTAAAGAGACATATTTTATATACCCCTATGTGCCTAATAAACTAGGATAAGCACAAGGGGAAATCATCCTTAGGCGTACTCGTGAAGAGGCGAAAGTACTATAATCCTCTTATATGCAATTTTCGGTCAAACTGCATTTATCATTTTCACTGATTTATTTATTTATTTATATTTATAATTTAATTTTTTTTAAAACCTGTTTGTTTAATTTATTATTTTTTATTTATATATTTTTCTATTATTTTTTTTAATTGATGTGTTTACTGTGCTGAAAATAACTACATGTAACTGTAGTCAACTATTGTCATTCGGAGTTATGTTCTTTCTTTTTACCCCAAACTTTTAGTCGGCCAATTATGTTTTTCTTTTTGGAATCATGTTAGGTCTAATTCCTATTACTTTGGCTGGATTATTCGTAACTGCGTATTTACAATACAGACGTGGTGATCAGTTGGACCTTTGATTAATTAAAACTTATTTTTTTATTGGCCTCCTCCTTTTTTGAATCCACGCGAGGGCAGACTTTAATTGCTATGCAAGTGACTGACTCTGAATCTATTTAAAAGAATATTGGTTTATGCAAAAGAAATTCATAAACCCCAACAACAAAAATTTACAATTTCAATATTTATATTATAAATCACCTCATAACCAACAAATACAGAGAGAGAGAGAGAGAGAGAGAGAGAGAGAGAGAGAGAGAGAGAGAGAGAGAGAGAGAGAGAGAGAGAGAGAGAGAGAGAGAGAGAGAGAGAGAGAGAGCATAGCTGCGAAATACTACAAATTTTAGACCAAACCGCCAATGACTGTTCACCTCAAGTGCTTCCTACCAAAAGTCTATCCGCCGTCAACCATCCAAGGTTCTGCACTCGCAATGAAAAAAATTATTGAATAAAATATGACGATAAAAAATTGAACAAAATTATAATAAAAAATAGATCTCGGCGAGAGGAATCCAATGGTGGATAGCCCGTCAAATCCGACTGTCGAAACACAAATTACTCCTCCAAGAAAACCCACTGTCGTCGAAATACGCTCCGACTGTAAAACGATTGTAGAAACATATCAAGTGCTCCAAAATTAGTGAAATCACAACCAAAAGAAAGATCCCGACGAGAGGAATCCAATGGTAGTTAAACTATCGAATTCCGACCACTGGAGAGAGAGAGTTATGACTCCGGGAAACAACATTGTGGGTTGGAGATCTATGGGGGCGGGATTTGAATAGTGACAGAGGAAGAGAAAGACGGTTGTGAGTTGGCTAGAGTTTAAAACTGATTTTAAAAGGGCGTTTTAGGTACTTCAGGGTGGGCGAGGGGGGTCTGTCAAATTAATTTCAAAATAGAGGGAGTTTGCACCAGTGTGTAATCCCATTGGTGGTTAGTTATATATATAATTTCTATATGAGGGGTCCAAAAATAATCCCTAATTTTTATTGTAAGTAATTTTGCACTTTTTGTTTGCATTTGTCAATATATTTTCAATCGAAAAAGAACAAAAATAAATTAAAACGCAAAATAAATTAGCAATATGAAATAGAAAATTGTAAATTGCAATTTGTAACAGTATGTTTTTATTGTAATTATTTGCATATAGATGATGCATATTTTATTTTTCAATTTGTTGTTTGCAATTAGATAATACATATCATATTCTCAATGTGTTGTTTGCACTTAAATATATATAGTTTGTTGTTTGCAATTAAATATTAATGATGCACATCCTATTTTTCAATTTGTTGTTTGCAATTAGTTGATGCATATCCTATACAGAGATTGTTGTTTGTAATTAAATAATGCACGTTATATTTTAGGTTTGTTGTTTGCATTAGGCAGATTGTTGGAGGCTATTGTAGTTTTTTTTTTTTTAGTCTGAGTTCTTGCAAATTTGCTTTTTTTTTTTTTTAATTAAAATTGGGAGGAGGCGGTAATGTATACAGACTGCATAACATTGTGATATTATGCATATGTAACTTCAACAAAAAAAAATTGACACCTTCAACGAGAGGATCAATGGCTTTCATTAAGCTGCAATTGCAAAATCAAAACAATAAAAAGAAATTAGTGCAAATCAACAAAAAATGAAGAAACATTATATTAAAACACTCAAAAATCAACAAACACTAAAAGATCGAGAGATGGAGAGAGAGAGGCCATAGCTGCAAAATGCCACGAGTTTTAGACCAAACCGCCAATGACTCTTCAAGTATAGCATCTAGTTTTATCTCCCGACATTTAGTATTCGTGGAATGTTTTCCCTTTAATAATCCTACGTCTCCCGCTAAACCATCTCTCAGCAATGCATGGTTACTTAAACCAAATTTCACCCATGATCGTTCTTCTAATTTAAATAATCACTCATACATATCTCAAATTCCTGTCTCCCCCACCACTTCGTCGCCTAGCTATGACTGATGAATATAATAATGCCATAATTTCTAATAATACATGGAATTTGATTCCCCATTCTCTAACACAAAACGTTATTGGGTATAGTGGTTCTATAGAATTAAGAGGAATTATGATGGGTAGATAGCTCGTTTAGTAGCAAAAGGGTTTCATCAACGCCTAAGAATTGATTTCGCTGGAACTTATAGCCCTGTTATTAAACCAACAACAATTTGGATACTCCTTTCAGTTATTGTGAATAACAATTGACAACTTCGTCAACTGATGTGAATAACGTGTACTTGCGGGGATCTCTAAAGGAAGAAGTATTCATGGAGCATCCCCTGGATTTATCAAACCCGATCTACCTAATATTGTTTGTAAATTACGAAAAGCCATGTATGGACTTCGACAAGCTCCTCGTGCTTGGTATCATGAACTTCGTTAGTTTCTTATCTCCAAAGGCTTTACAAATTCTCACTCTAAAAAAATTCTTATTTATGCTTCACTCTTCTACCTCTCTCTATTTATTGGTATATATTGATGATATTATAATTACTGGATCATCAAGTGCTCGTATGAATGCATGCATCTCTATACTTGCACAACATTTTTTTCTTAAGGATCTTGGCAGGATCTCTTATTTTCTTGGGATTGAAGCTCATCATATAGGAACACCTCTCCTTTTATCTCAAAGGAAATATGTACAAGACCTCTTGAATCGTTTTTATATGGCTGATGCTAAGTCAGTGTCTACACCTCTTGCTACCAATGAAGTTCTTAAACTCTTCGATGGTTCTTCGCCGGCTGATGCCACATTATATCTCCAAGCTCTAGGAACATTGCAATATCTTTCTTTAACTCGTCCTGATTTCTTGTTCACCATCAACAAGATTTCTCAATTTATGCATTGTCCTTCAATAATCCACTGGTGTGCTACCAAAAGGTACGTGAAAATTCTCCTCAAACTCTCCATGCCTTTGCAGATGCAAACTAGGCTGGAGACCCTAATGATCTGATATCGTGCAATCGCCTCCACTGTAGCTGAAGTCGATTGGGTCATGTATCTTGTTCAAGAGCTATGTGTGCCTCTGGTCATGTATTGTGACACTATAAGTGTTATTTGGGTGTGTGTAATTTGAAACGAGAACGAATAAAACTTGGACGGAAGTTTGACCTGAAAAATGTAGTCGAAGCAACTCTTTAAGACAATTTTGCCCCGTGCAGTGCTCTCGATTTACGGCAATCGTCTGCAAGATACAACGACTATTTCAGTTCCAACAAAGTAATGCAACAACTATTGAAATACGGAGAACAAAATGACGTTTAAGACTTTATAAAATACGAATAAATGAGACTAGATAATTGCAACAATATGCAACGAAATGCTTTAATGAGAAATAAATTCAGTTAATATATTGAATTCCATGTAGAATGACGAATGATTCAAATGATGGATTTTAGAATCTATTTATAGATTCTCAAATGTTGTTATCAAAGGTCACACCTCTAAGAAAAAATAATTTCATGTAAAGGTATTACACGTTGTCTCATGAACTAAACACATATTCCATTTAATAGGTGCCTAAAACCTTCATATTTTTCATGGTGACATTTCATTTTATTATTTTCCACACTAACATATTCTAAATGGACTCATTATTTTTTCATTCATCAAAAACTAGTTTCCAGAATCTAAATTAAACCACTTAACTATTCCACAAATTTTGAGTAAATACTCAAAATTTCCAATAGTAAGCATCACTCCAAAATTGGTGTCCAAAATGGTCAGTCGGTCTTGAGAGGCACGATAGATCAACAGAATTAAGAAATGCTATTATCGAGGCATAATTGATACACACAATTATGCAGCAAAGTCTTAGACAACAAATATTACTCTATTCATTATGTAATATTGTATAAACAGTAATTGTTTAGGATCCATTTTCCTTTTATAGTTGTAAACTCACATGTGTATATGTATTGCCCTGCTTGTAAAAGAATGGAATGAAATGAAATATACTGTAGCATGTTAATGTAATAGTAGAGGGTAAAAATGTAAATAATAAAATCATTGCAGAGTCAATAAATT
This sequence comes from Erythranthe guttata, assembly GCF_000504015.1. The sequence goes on along the minus strand of NW_012193803.1, from coordinate 54,044 downwards.
CAATTATTCAAGTAATTAATATGAGCACAAGTACTGGTCTGAATCTAAGGAATATTACTACAGTCAAATTAGATTCATATATTTATTTACATGTACAGAACATCTCTACTACTTCTGCTGTTTTCTTGAAATGAACAAATAACTAATTAACAATGCACATACATGAATTAAATACACTCAGAAAAAGTGCCAGCTTAAAATGATTTTCGAGTAGAAAACCAAGTTTAATTTTTGAATAATTAATACATGTGATCATATATGATTGGGAGCGACAAGAAAATTAAATAATATAACCACACTCAATTACACAGAACCCTAAATTAATTAATAATTAAAAAAAATTATAAAAAAAAAATTGTGCCCATAAAAAGAAAGGCAATGGCCCTACAATCTGATCCACAGCAAATGAATTCGCAAGATTCCTGCACAAAAGAAAAATTATAATCTTTTAGCAACAATATTTTGTTTTTCTCTTAGTCTTGAAAACTAGCAAATCAGCCAGGATTTTAAGTTTACGGGGCGAATACATTATTTTTTTTTATAACGGGGGCGTTACTGCTAATATACACAATTATTTTTAAGGTTTTATATAAAATAATATAAATTTGAGAAATGTTGGGGGGGGGGGGGGGTCATGACCCCCTCCGATTTCCGACACTTCACTATATAAATACATGATGAAGAACTAGTTTAATTTTGCTCTTAAACTAAATAATGTGCGAAAACTATAAATCGAAAAAAAAAAAGGTTGGAAAAAAAAGAAGAATAATTTCAACCATATTGTTCTCTCCACATTAAAATTAAAAACATTAATAAAATAAGGATTTTTTTTCGTAACTCTGTAGCCATGAAATTTTTTGGCTGGATGACAATGACTCGTATTTACAAAAATACATATAAATTAAAGAAAAAAAAATATTGCCAACCTGAGAATAATTATAAAATTGTACGTCGCCGTGATCAATTGACTGCGAGTTGCTCCATCTCAGCAGAGCAGTTAGTATCGGAAACACGTGGTGGCGATTTTGAGCCGTTACCGTTTTCCATCTTCTTCATGTTTTGTTGGTAGTATATTTGCCTCAGCCTCTCTATTTCCCTCTTCAATGCTTCTTGATGAGCTGCATTATACATTGATCAATTAAACCACATTATTTCTTCTTTAAAATAAAATTAAAAAAAAAAAAACGACATTATTTCTGTAAAGGATATTTATGTTGGCTAATCTAATGCTTGATGGAAAAATTAAATAAATACTGTTCGCAATTTATCGCAAACACACGATGAAATACACCAAGTTGCATATTACTGTAAATTTACACACAATCACGTACATATATACATATATGGTCATCAGATACTAATTAATAAACGACTAGATATAATATAACGTATTGTCGACGAACTCACTAACGAATAAGTTGCGTGTAACGAGCAATGGAGGAAATAAAAACACATTACACCACTAATCTAACTTCATCTTTTTTACAAGATGTGAATACATTTATTTAATTTGTCAGTAACTTAAGTAATACATAACATAAAATTCTACAAATTTCGGCCTAAAATTAATTACGAGCACGATAATTAAATATAAATGATATGTAAAAAAAAAATGTATAAATAAAATGTGGTACCGTCTTTGAAAAGTTTATCCTGAGCCAAAGCTGCAATTCTTTGCTTGAGAACACTGTTATCTACATTTAGTACCAAACGCTGGTGGTCCAGAAAAGCTACCCTTGGCGATAACACTGATACTTCACCCTTCACCATAATTATTTAATTTAATTTAATTTAATTATAAAAAAAAAATTAATTGAACTGTACAAAATGTAAAATATTGCATGGAATTAATATAATTAGTTAACATACTTGAAGTGAAGAAACACTTCGTTCTAACTCAGATATGTACTGCAGTTTCCTCACTCTCGACCTTTGCGCAGATTGCCTGTTCGCCAAAATTCTGCAGTAGAACATCGATAAATTAATAACCTCGATTAAATAAATTTTTTTTTTCTGGTCCCGACTCGGTAAAAAAACCTACTAAATTATTAGTTCGATAATTTAATATTTCGCTAAATCAATAGAATTCTGACTGTATTAATTTATAGAAGTTTAACTATATATATATATATATATATATATATATATATATATATATATATATATATATATATATATATATATATATATATATATACCTCTTGATCCTTTTAGGGACAACGATCTTTTCTTTGGAGAAACAATCGGAGTTGATGTCATGTTTATAGAACCCTATCTCGGAGCGAGCGGCATCGTGATCTGCGGGCTCGCACTTAGGCGGGTGAAGCGACGACGACGACGACGTGGCATGCTTCTGATCATGCTCGTCGTTGATGCTGTTGTGATCCGACGGCGAGGAAGGGTTCGAGCACGACAGTACATTAATATTGGGTCCAACCTCGTCATCCGCAAACATCGACATTAGCTGTTCGTCGTCAAACCTATCGAAGTTGCCTCCGTTATTATTATTATTTGCATCTCCGCCACAACCGCCGCCGCCGCCAGGTGGCATCATGAAGGAGGAGGAGGAGGAGGATCGGCGGCACTCCTCGGCCATGGGGGCCTCCAGGAAGGCGATGGAGTCGCTCATCGACCTCCTGTGGGACCGCTTGGCCGACGAGAAGTCGAGAAAATCGTCGACCCACGACGGGCCGACGACGGTTTGATTATTGATTGCCAAATTCTCCAATTTTTGGTGGCAAAAATCCGGCCAGTTGTTTTGGGGAGTCATGCTGCTTGGCACTTTTGGTGGTAAATGAGCCATTATTATTATTAATTACAAATTATTAATATATATATATACTTAATTACTAACTAATTTGTAACTATAAAATGTAACTGAAAGAAAAATGAAACCAAACTACACTATATATGTTTCCAAAAGGGCCTTATATATATGTATATGTATCTATATATTGTGAAAACCCACATGCAATAAAACAGAAGATAGGCAGGCAGCCACAAGAACATATATATATCATAGTCACATTCAGAATTACTGACCCAATATTTTCATTATCTTCAAGAAAATAAATAAAAAAATTATCTCTTTTTCTGTCTGTCTAAAGATGGTGGGGTCACATGGGTGAAGATTAGGACAGCTATAGACAGCTGGTAGGGGGGGTAGGGGGGTGGGTAGGGGGGTGGGGAGGTTGAGTCCCAACGGTATTAATACAGGAAAGAAGTCAGTATAGTTTATTAAGTCATCATCAGTGGGAATCAGAAACCACGTGCCCTTGTGGCCTGCAATACATATACATACCCTTATTTTATATATATATATATATATATATATAATAGTCTCATTATTTTTTCAGATTTCAGACAACATATATTCCTACTCTCTTCTTCATCTCATCTTCAACCATTCATCATGGCCGTTGGATCAAATCCTATGACTGTTATAACTTACAAGTGTTCCATTTTCTTAAATCCCGCGTAGGAGACTGATTACTCGTCAAATGACCTGAGTTCGAATCTTCTTGCCAACATTTTCCAAGTCGAGTTTCTCGCACAAGGGTAGTTTATAATTTATGCCTGATGTGCATGGTTTGCAAGCTAATGCAGCGAGTGGAGGTTTATGAGAAATTTACAATTTTCACCCCACAAGTTTGTATAAATTTTATATTTGATCCATTACGTTCATGAAAACGCATTTAGTCTCTCATGTTTCAATAATTTAACACTTCTAGTTATTTTCGCCAATTTACCGTTAGTCTGTCAGTTAAGGTAAGGCAGTGATAGGGCACACACTTGATACCGTTAGTACTAACAAAAAACTGATGGAAGAACTAAAACTGTTGAGATTTTGAAACATAAGGAACTGAATCTTCTTGTTAATAAAGAGGACCAAGAACGAAATCGAAGTAAACTTAAGGAGCGAAAAATATATTTTTCCTGGAGATTTACCTATTGCAGCTAAAACTATATAGAAATATTTATAAATGATTTTTTGGATTTCATTCTTAGCCTGTGAATAATTATTAATTATTCGATTCTGCAGGCTCATCTTGTAAAAAACATCGGATCGAGTAGGTATTATTACAGAAATGGATTGAATACAAGATTATAATATACATAATTAATTATGTAAGGCAACTTGGATATAATATAGCTAGCAATAATAAATGTTTATAAGTGCATGTTGAGACATTACTTTTTGCTGTAAAAAGAGAATCGAGATCTCATGTGTATGAAATCCTTATATATATATATATATATATATATATATATATATATATATATATATTAACCATGGCAAGAGCATGTGTAAGAACGTTCTTAAGTAGTACTAGACTTTTTTTCCCTTTTTCTTAATTTTATTTTATTTTCTTGTTTAGAGTTTATAAGCTGTTAAAAAGAGCTTATACGATGTTTGAAAGTTTATAAGTTCTTTCAAAGTGTTAGGTATTTTTTTTTTAAATCTTAAATATTCAAAAAAATTAAGTTGTTAAAGAACAAATAATATTTTTTTTTTTAAAGTACATCTACCTCACTGTTTTATTTAAGATATTATAATGAGTAAAAATAACTATAATTTCATAATTCAAGCACTTGAACAATTAATTCTAAAAATAAAACGCAAGAACTTATCAACTTTTAAAATAACTTATCAGATGTACAAGTTTATTAGTTGTTTATAATAAGTTTCGTCAAACGGGTGTTTATTAAAATTTATTATATCTAATTATGAAATTAGTGTTGCAGAAATGTTTCCCCTAATATAGTAATTCACTAATTCATATTCCAAAATTACCCTCTTACATAGCTAATATTCAAATGACACTTCAGGGGTATTTGCTTATTTAATTTGTATTTGTAACTGAAACTAAATAATAGTTTAGTAAATTCCATGATGTATATAAATTTAATCGATTTAATATTTTCTCAATTAATATTATTCTTCACAACAGTGATATTCTGATACAATTAAAGGTCCCATTTAATTATATATTTTTTTTCCCACATTTGCTATGACATACATACAATTAATTACTGTATAACATTTTCTATTTTTTTTTCTCATTTACAGAAATGCATATTCTGATCCAATTATAGGTCATTATTTAATTATTTTTTTTATTACTTTACTTTTTTTATATAAATAGATTTTTAAGAGAAAGTAATAAAAAAAATCACATACAAAAATTCATTCAATCATAATTCATATAAATAGTTGATATGCTATATTTACCACTTTTGAGTTTGGACAACATCCTCTTCATCAAAGATACATATCCAATCGACACTTGAGAATTTTAAATATACGACTGGTAAGCATATTCTTCGTATCTGAATTTCCATTGTTACTAAATTCAGTTCTTACCGAACATGAAACCAGCAAAACATGGTCAATAATTCAATTTTGCCCCTTAAAGAATTACAAGCCAATCAAAAAAAAATTGGATACTACAACTAAAAGTGGTCCGGACCGGAATGGAGATAAGTTGTGAAACAAACTTAAGTAAATATCGTCACGAGTTCTGATGATGAAGAAACACTTCACGATTGGAAAAATGAAAACAAAGGTAACCGTTGCTTTCTGTCAAAATCAAAAAGGAAATTGAGTCATAATCTGTTGTTACTTTGATGTTTACTTGATTATCTTTTAAATTCTTGCTTAGCTTTATTAATATTTGAGTTTTTAATTGAACATATTTGTTAATTAATTATAAAATATCAATATGATGTGATAAATTTTGTAATATTTAGGTAGTTAATCTGGTTATATAATGATATTATTTGCCTTTTTTGCACATATTGTATTGTTATTCTTTTTTATTCATTGTTTCACTAGTACTTCATGTATGAAATTTAGAAGACATATGGTTAAGTTTTTCATGGGGACGGTGAACAGAGATGTTGTGGAAATTTAAAAACAAAATCAGATTTCTCATATGTTAAAAAATGCAATATTAACAATATTTTTTGAAATAAAAAACTAATGTAATTAAAACACTTATCAATAAAACTAACCATTTCAAACTTCAAAGACATTGCCCGTCAAAACGGATTATTGACATTATTATTTTGTTAAATTGGGCAAGTATAATACACAATTAAGAAATAAATAGAAATACTAATAAAACACGTGCAACGCTCGTGCACCTGTCTAGTTTCCTTAAAAGTTCATTACTTTATAAATTTATATCCATGAGTTCCGTAAGTGATAAGTCCATTTTCGACAAAATTATTCCTTACCCTTTCAACATACGAAATTGAAATTTTAAGGGTGTATTTGGATGTAGGGATTTTAAATCCATAACAACAAATCCCTGGTTAGGATTGAGGGATTTGCCTAAGAATTTCAAATTCATACCCGTCTTTTTTAGTTATTTTTTGAGCAATTGGGATCATGGGCGTACCCAAACAATGTCTTGGGGGGCAGCCGCCCCTGAAAAAAAAAAAAAAGAAAATTGCCTATTTTTTATTGATTTTTATTTATGTATTTTTAGATTATAGTATATTCGCCCTCTCAATTTATTTTTCTCGAACTCACGCATGCCCAAACAAATCACCCTGGCTACGACCCTGATTGGGATGAATTTCAAATAACTACAAATTGGAGTAATTTCAAGTTCTTCATCCAATTTACTTCCCAAATCACATCCTTCCATCCAAATGGACCCTAATTGTTTTCCAAATTGTTGATCGGCCGGTTGACTAGAGTCAACCGACAACGACAGTGGCGATTGGATCGATGAGGGTTGGTAGGGGTAACGAGGTGGGGTGGTATGAGAGAAAGGAGTGGGGGTGAGCTTAATTTGACAGTGTTTTCACCTTCAATAGTAAAATTAAATATTTTTAACATCTGAATCATAGATTTATTTAATGGGCCATTACAAATGAGCTCATCATCGGCTATTTATCCATAAATAGAATTAGACAAAAAATTCTTTACAAAAAAGTCCAGACAAAGTATACAGGTGTGTAGAAAACTAAAATACCCCTCACATTTCAATATGCTCCAATTTCATCACTTAAATCCAATTTGACCCCAAATTTCAACAATTATTCAATTTTAACCCCTAACCTAATTTTGACAGTCGACGCCTGTCAGCCATTGTTGACTTGGGTGTCTGGCGTTGACCTTCTTTTTCTTTCTATTGCTGTCGCCGCTGCTGACCGACGATTAACACCGTTCTTCGACGGCGTTGGCTTCTGTTTTTTTTCCCGAACAATTTTTGGCGGTCGTAGAAAACAGTAATATTACTCTGGTTGACAGTAACATTAACTATATTGCTGTTTAACACGGTCATATTGCTATATTAGTATCTACCACGGTGATATTAACACAATAAAATCACTATATTACATAACAAATTCTTGTGTAATACATTAATATTATTATGTTGACTGGTCAACAAAGGCAAACATAATTAAAATCCAAAAAAAATTAATATTGTTGTGGTTGACAGTAATATTAGTAATATTATTGTCAACCACAATACTATTATTGGGCTTATAATAATTTTACTGTCAACCACAGTAATATTACAATAGTATACAATAATATTATTACGTTGATTGATCAATAAATCAAATAAAAAAAACAAAAAAAAATAATAATGTTGATGTGGTTGACAGTAATATTATTATGTTTAGAGTAATTTTACTGTCAACCATAGTAATAATGCAATAGTAGACTGTAATTTTATTACGTTGATCGGTCAACAAGTCAAACAAAATAAAAAAACCAAAAAACAATAGTATTGAAGTGGTTGGGAGTAATATTATTGTGTTTACAGTAATTTTACTGACGACGACAGTAATATTACTGTAACCGGTCAGCGGCAAACGGGGAAAACCCGTGTTGACCGTAGGTCAGCCGTCGGTGTCCATCGCAAGAAAAAAAATTCGAAAGAATTTTAAGGAAGACCCGTGTTAATCATAGGTCAGCCGTCGGTCTCTATCGCGAAAAAATAATTTTCAGGAAGAAAAATATAAAGTCAAAATTGGATTTTGAGGGTCACAATTGAATTTATAATTAAGAATCGGGTTTATTAAGATATTTTTTGGTCATAAATACTATGTACTTCTTTGTTTGTAACATGTTGAAGATGTGAATTTATTGACCAAATAGACTAAATAGCTGAATCTAAATTAATAAAGATCAGTTGTTAGGACCTTCTCATAGAAACTCCGTTATTTACTAGGGTTAAATACAATTTGTACCATGTTATGTACTATGATTACTGTCGCATTTACCCCATGTACTATGAAATGCGACAAAATGACCTCTGTTATTAGCATTTGTTAATCTATCCGTCTAACATAGATGATGTGGCACTTTGAACAAATTTTAATTGATCTTTATGTGATAATTTTACCGTTCTGTTAGAATATAAGCAAAAAAACTAAGTAAATGAAATAAGATCTATTATTTCAAAAAAAAATGGCAAAATAATTTAAGAAAAATAAAAGTATTTTATTAGAAATTTCAATAAAATAAAAAATTAATAAAAAAATGATTTTTTTTTTAAATTTGATCTGGAAATTTAAGATCATTTATTTCATCGTCATATTATATTTTTTTCTTTTTCCCCAAAACTAAATTTTTTCAGCGAAAAATTCCATAGTATATTAGGGGGCTTAAAATACGGGTCCCTAGTAACAAGACTGGTTGAAAATACATGACAAGTTCAACTAAACTTTTGTTACACGTCATTCGTAAAATTCATTTCAAAAATGCCCTTTCATTCACAAATTCGAAATCTGCATTAAGTAAAATTCAAATTGCATTTATCGTTTTTTTAGTCAAAATTTAATATTTTCCTTTTTCCAACCAATAGTTTTTAATTTTTTTATACAAAACACACTTGTCCTTTTATTTTTCTTTCTATTTCTTCATTTTAGCATTTTTTGCACTATTAAAAAAATATGTTTTGTCTCTTCATAATATTGAAGAATACGAAAAAAAATATTTTTCATTTTTCTAAATTCAATTTATATATTTTTTTAAAGAAAATTTGATTTTATCTGATGTTAATATTGTAGTAGACTATAATATACTACGGTGTACTATAGCATACTACGGTGTACTACAGTTTACTACGGTGTATTGTCCGAACCCTAGTAGCAAAATAACTCACAGTCGTCGCCAAACCCTAGCCGCCAACTTCTATCCACCAAACCCTAACCGCCTACCAAAACCATAGCACCATCAAAGAGCCCTAGCTTGATGCAACCACCTCCCCCGTAGATCTGACCTCACACCACCATCTCCAATGGCCATCTACCACCATAACCATCCGTTCTATAACCACGTCAACCGATGCCTCTCTCAACCGTCATGAGCCATGAGTTGTTGTTGCCATTTGCTGATATGTAGTTCTCCGACGCCGCCACCCACCATAGGCATAACTGTACAAACTAACTGTGTCAAAATACTAATCATTGACTGGTAATATGTGGGACCATTTTGTCACATTTCGTAGTTGTGAAGAGTAAATACGACAGTGGTTATAGTTCAGGGGTGAAAATTGTATTTGAACATTTTACTAATAAACTTGTAAAACACCACCAGACATGCTACCGTATTACTCACAACTTTGGCATAATCACATTACATCTTGTCAGAACTACATCTCATAATTTTAATATATTTGGATTTTGGAAAGAACATCTAAAATTACTAGTACAAAACATGTACATAGACGCGTACTCTCAACTCTCAATGATTGGGGTAATATATATATATAAAATTAAAACCGAATAAAAAATAAATTGGTAATTAATAATAGTTGGGTGGGGGTGGGGGTATTTCTGTGAATGAGCTGTGAAAAGTGAGGGTAGTAGAAAAGTATGGTGTGTGTGTGTGTGATATTAAATGTATGCACCGGCCATGTGAAATGTTTGCACGCGCTCTTACTTTGTACACAAACTATACCCACATGCTCCCTTTCTGCACTCTCTCTCTCTCTCTCTCTCTCTCTCTCTCTCTCTCTCTCTCTCTTTGCACTTTCCCCCTTCATCGGGAATTTATATATGCTATTATGCAATTGTTTGTGCCACCCCACTAATCTTCATCACTCATCACAAATAATAATTATAATATATTAAATAAATAATAGGGTAAATTACACTCACACCCCTGAGGTATGCTTAAACAACTTTCAAATCCCTGTGGTATCGATAATTACACTCACCCCCTTGAAACGTAGTTATAAACTCTAATGGGATAATGCATTGGATTAGTTATTACGATAGAGTTCTAACAGACTATTGGTTTCAGGGAGTGGTGGAGACAACAAAGAGTTATGGCTGATTTAAGAAATATTGGGTGAGTCATGTCACCCCATAACTCCCCATAACTCTATACTAGTATTCACCCGTGCGATGCACGGGGCGACATATTTTTGACTAAAAATACATGTCTCAAAAATAAATTTAAGCAGATAACAATTATTACGGTCACTGAATCTAAGTACATAACGTAATCGACTAACGATAATAAAAATATGTTATAAGTGTCATGTTCTTCATAGTTATAATATAAGAATACTATTAAAATATTAGTATATCGTCAAAAATAAATCTTAAAGATAATAAGAACTGCACCGAGCACCATAGGGAAATGACTGAAAATAACATCGCACCGGGGAAAATATATAGATAAGAAACACCTGCAAAAGAATAAGTTCTTTAAATGTTACATGAATAAATGATAAATATGAAAATATTTTCTACCTTCAAATTCGATGAAATACTTCCTTGTACACGACATTTCTATTAACATTGGTGAGTTCACCCGAATCCGACTTGATGAATATCTTAATGCCACCTCTGCTCTTAACTCTGGACACTGCAACATATAGTTGACCATGGCTGAAGACAGGCCTAGGAAGATACAAACCAACATGCGAAAGAGTTTGGCCTTGGCTTTTATTTATCGTCATTGCAAAAGAAACAATCAACGGAAATTGTCTTCTCTGAAATTTAATTGGCAGTCCGGAGTTAGATGGTATTAAAGTCATCCGAGGAATGAACACCATGTCACCGATATTTTTTCCGGAAAGAATTTTGCAACTCAGAACGTTAATGCCAGTTCTAATAATTTGAAGTCTGGTACCGTTGCACAATCCTCTAACTTGATCGATGTTTCTTATTAGCATAACGGGTGCACCAACCTTGATCCTCAACGCATGAGAAGGAACTCCGGAGCATCTTATTGTGTTGAGGAATTCAGTCGAATAAATTTCTGCATTATCCTCCGTTGTGTGCTCGTCCCTACACATACTATCTGAGCTCAGGTACACCTTCTCCTCTCCTGGAAGGAGAGACATTAAGTGATCGTTCACAGACTCGACGCATTCATTAGTTGGTGCAAGAATTGCCCTCCCTTGAAAATAATCTCGATCGTACATGTTACTCAACAAATCCGGGTAAAGGAATTCGAGTAGGTCTCTGAATGGATCTTCTGAATCACCAATCAACATGTCATCTGGAATCTCTATCGAAGCTTCACCATCATTGTCTTCCCCAACATCCTCATTACCAACATTCAGTATCCAGTCTTCAAATTCTTTTATCTCATCCACATTAGATGGAGAAGAACATGACTGCAATCTCATGTTCTTAGTCAACTTCATGACACGACAGAAATTCCACAGCGGAGAGGAGTTTATCGTAGCATGTACTATGTCCTGCCTTGATGCTTTGAGCACAACAGGTAAAATCTGCCTAAAATCACCTCCAAGAACAACCACCTTACCACCAAAGGGTTTCTCAGCCTGTAATATTGACTTCATTGTCTTGTCAAGGGCTTCAAAACAGTATCTATGCATCATAGGAGCCTCGTCCCATATAATAAGCTTTGCCCTTATGAGCAACTCTGCCTGTGGACTTTGTTGCGATATGCTGCAGGTGGAACTCTCATGTACATTTATGGGTACTCCGAATCGAGAATGAGCTGTTCTTCCACCGAGGAGCAATAACGATGCTATACCACTCGATGCAACGTTAATTACAATCTCTCCCTTCGAACGAACTGCAGCCGAAAGAGTTTTCCATAGAAACGTCTTTCCCGTTCACCATGGTCATATAGAAAGAACATTCCACCACTGTCATTGGTTACTGCATCCATGACTACATCATAAACCTTTCTTTGCTCATCTGTAATGGAAGCAAGACACTGTTGAAGTTCTCTACCCATTTCAAACCGGTCGTAATCCAGTTCATCTAACACCAATATGTTTTCTGTGTCCTCATATGAGTATTCGATTGGAACTGGCATAGGCGCGTAATTTTGCAGGCTTTTACCACTGTTTTGCAATATTTTTCTATTTCGGTGAGAGTATAGTTCTTCAAGCTTTCATCCGATATATGTAAATCTTCAACAATAAAAAAATGGATAAATTATGTGCATCTAGTTGAAATCGTACAGAGACAATATTAAAAGAATGATTAATACGTAAAATCTAATTGAATACAATGCCATACAAATTGCCATACCTGAATTTTTATGACGACGTTGTTGTTTGTAAGCAATACCATCAGCCAAATTCAACCAACAACTTTGCCAAACATGTTCGGGCCGACTTAAGTTATTGGAAAGCAGCATAACCGCAAATAACCTTCTTATATAATCCCCCGATACCCAAGTATTCACTTCTTTTATTGCATCTATGTATTCTTTGTCGTCATCTAGCAAACCCAACACATAACATGCATCCCTGAACGTAGGGTAGACGATGTCAAAAACTTTTCTGATGTCCTCGTAGCACGTGCACCCCCTTTGAATGTTAAGTAGCAACCTAAGGTAATAGTCTTCCCCCTTTCCAGGGGGAACATTCGCAATCCTACCGATAGAAAATCATTTTTTCCTTGGCACCCAAGTTCGAGAATCCTCTTTATACACAAATTGTTGTGGAAAATCTCCGTACCTCAAGTCCCTTGCATGTGGATGGTTCTTGTTGGCCTCAAACCACGCCAGGAACATAGTTTGCTTGGCAGATGGCCTATCCAACACACTTTGTAACGACTGGTTTTCATTGAAGACAATTGGCTGATGATCGGGGAGATGAAAGCTTAGCCTAATTACGGACGGGTCTCTGTAATGAATATCAAAGTTAAACAACCTCCACATTGCCTCACACGCCGAAAAATATCTGCAGTCGTAGTACATCTTTATCTCATCACGAATCTCAGCACCGCCATCTGTATTGCGTGTCTCATAAAATGCCATTGTGACTCGGTCATGCCCCTTGTTTACGTATTTGAACAGGTATTTAATTGACTTGTTTTGGTTGCATAGCTCGATATTAATGTGAGCTCGGTATTTACTCAACAATATACGATTGTAGGGGACCACAAACCCATTATCAAGAGTAGTCTTCTTCTTCGTAACTGTTCTGCCATCTTCCCTTCTCCTATACACTGTAAACCCATCTGCATCTGATTCAGTGCGCTGCACAAATGGCTTTGGAAATCGCTTCGTGCAAACTCTATCTTTCATACATGGATATTTCAAATTCGCCTGACCGCACGGTCCATGTATCATATACTTCTCCACCAACTGGTACATCTTTCTGTCGTTTTCTTCGTCAGGAATTTCAGCACATATGATCCTGTCAATTTCTTCTGGATTCTTGGGCTTGTCGTCATTATGCAACCACAATAAAATATGTGCATGCGGTAGACCTCGTTTCTGAAATTCTATTGTGCATACATCTGCACAAAAAATGTAAACATACGGTATTAAAAAATATGAATTAATTTAGTTAATGAAGCAAAAAGTAGTAAAACTCGCACATGACTAAATTATCTAATTTATATAAACGTATTAAATGTTTAATTATAAATGCATATCTAATTAAATACTCACATGATGTAATACGTCCGAATATACGACCCTTCTTGATTTCCGTCATCATACTATCGAGCTTCATTTTGAACGCACGACACAGAATGTCTGGCCGATTCTCCGGCCTGAGATTTGTATCTTTTAACACCCTTTGTATTTCTGGCCATTGGGGATTGCATGTGATGGTGATGAAGAGGGTTGGAAATCCAATCCAGTTACATATTTGAAGAGCATCAACGAAGTTGTTAAACATATACCTTGGACCTGCGGTGAACGACCCTGGAATTATAATGCGCTGTCCAACCGATTTACCCTCAGTGTCTCATTTAAAAATATTTTGTTCGATACCCTTGTACATGTCAACCCTAAGTTGATCCTGATGGAACCTTATGAAATTCAACCTCTGTGACTCAACCATCGAAAATCCATCAACACAGAACTATTGAAATAACTTCTTGGAATGCAAAAGTAACGAATGTTCTCCATGCCGTTTCTGAATTAGGTATGCAAAGAATTCTCGCATGCTTACCTTCCTTCGTTTTCTATTATCAGCAAATGAAGATTCTCTCAAATTGATATCATCTCGATAACCATCTTCACCGTAAGGAAATAAAAGAGGATATTGTAGAGGCAAGTAAAGAGGATGGAGCTCACTGATTCGTTGAAGCTTATTTGAGCGCGTCTCAACTACAATATCCCTAACACCCTCTTGTGTGTCAAAGTCACCAACGATCAAGCCTGCTATTTCACTTGCATTACGAAGATTGTACGTCTGCCATCAGTACTGCGACTCTTTACCAATATGAGTTTTACTCCTTGATGGCCATCATTGGAAAAACGATCTCGAACAGCACGGTAATGCTGTGCAAGTACATTGTTACCGTCAATCATATCTTTCAACGATGCAACGATGGCTGGGTCAAGATTGTTAGATTGATTTCCGGACCTGTCAAATAAAAAATAATGTAATTATAATTTGTAAGCTCTATACTCCTTAGAACAGGAATATAATTCCGAAAAATTTACCTGACGGCATCAATTCGATTCTGAATCTCATTTTCTGTGTCGAAAATGTAAATTTGGGCAAACTTAGGCCTAGTGCCTTCTTCCGGCAATAAACTGCCCAGTAGATGGTAATTTTGTCCGTGTAACAGAAATGTGTATGGACCAGATCCATTATTAATAGATGTCTGCACTTTTCCACCAAACGACGTGAAAGAAAACATCATATTATAAGATCGTACGTTCTCTTGGAAATGTTTGCTCCTCCGATCAGTGCCAAACACTAAATTGTTAAGTGTAGGAAGTGCATCTCTTATTTTTGGGAGCTGGACTTTCCCGGACATACAACATAAGCCAAATTTGGGCCTGGATGTTTGTCTATGCTTGTCAATTCTTTCACCGTACCACATCATTGAACCACAAAAAGGACATTCATACGTCTGGTCTCCAAGATCTTCATAATCTATCCAAAATTAATTAAATAATATTATTCATTTAAAAATAATGTAATGAATTTATATAATTAGTAATGTTAAGATTAAAAGTTGTTAGATTAAAATGATATTTACCAGTATCGTCAACTGCATCGTCACTATTCTCATCGTTGGAAACATATTCTGAATCTACATTTATGAACAAAAAATTATCATTACAATAGAAAAATATACTGACAAATAACGCATAGCAATGAGATACGTTATGAGATGATGACAAAGATAATTACCTCCGCTGTCGGAAGAATTGTCGCTTAACGTCTGTAAATCCTCATCTACCAACATAGCGGGTACTGATGTCATATCCAACATACGTGTTACAGAGTCAATTGTTTTATGACTCCTAGTCATCTTCTTTCCATTCCGCACGGTACAACTAACATAATAGTAAACATTCAGCTTCTATAGAAATGAAAGAAAAAACTGGATTAATGTCTACATGTATTGCACACTTAATCGTTTAATAAGACATAAAATTAGTCCTAGAAAATAAGATCGCACCTTTTATTTGATTCATAATAAGATTTTGTAACTTGTAAATGATCTTCACACGATGTAGATACACCATTGCGACAGTACTCAATGTCATCTGTTGTAATAACAACATAACTTCTTTATTATAAAATTCATTTATTTATAATTATTTAGCAATAATTGTACAAAGATAACAGTATTAACGTCTAACATAGCATCGACACCACAATTACTCCCCATTTAATTAATGCCACTTGTTTTTTATTGCTAAAAAAAATACTTGATATAATACCTTTCTTTTTCTTAGTCAATTTTTCTGTATATGTTGGAAATGATTTTTTTCGTACACTATTGACAGCATCTGTGGAAGGATATTGGGAGAACAAAATTTAGTTAGTTATGACCTATACGAAATAATGACGGTAAAAAAATACTATAAGATCGAGCAGTTTGTGATATTCGTATTTAAAGTTAAATTAAATACTAACCAATTGAACGATTAGTTGTAGTATAACTCGATTGGGTTTGATCCATGTTCACTCGATTTGAAGGATCATCTAGAAATTTTGTTTGTTTAGGAATAATACCTTTATCCTTTTCTTTTGCAACATGTTCGAAAGATGAGTGCGGACTTCCATATACTGTGGTATACACATTAAAACTGTAGATATTAATTATGTGGAAATATATATATATATATATATATATATATTGTATATATACACATATATGAATATATGTATTAAATGCATTATATAAACTTAAGTATAATTAGATATTTATACTTGTAGTTCAAAAATATTCTACTTCTTATAATATGAAGAAGATGTAAATATTTATTAAGACCATTCAATAAAATTTCATACATGCGTACCATATAATATATATTAATAAAGACGCAATTAACCCTTATATAGTTGAATAGCTAACCATTGGATATGTCGGTTAGAACGCCGTTATCACGCATTCGATCAAGATTAATTCCCTTGAAGGCGTCACCAAGCAATTTCTTTTGTCCAGTAATGTTTTCTTTACCTCGTTTGCTTCCAACTTGTTCAATCATTA
>NW_012193803.1:0-18661 GCF_000504015.1 Erythranthe guttata | reverse complement strand
ATTCTTTCCCTCACAATTGCTCTCACTAGAAAGTGAACCATGTATAACTTAAGGTTGGAAAAAATGGAAATTGAGTCGGAGGAGGGTGTCTACAATTAACTGGTGCGGCGTGATTAATCGGCGATAAATCAAAAATAAATTGACTTTTAAAATTGGGTGAATTTGAGCTAAGCTCATGGAATGAAGTTTCACTACAAATCAATCCACTCTTTAACTTCCATTTAAAATAAATCCACAAAGACATGAATTACCAAAATAATCCTACATATTTTTATATGACAAAAGTTCAACCCACCCCTTCCATCCCACGCGCCCACCAGGCCGGTCAGACCATTTCTTTTAGAATTTTTTTTTCTAGCGGCGGGTCGTCGAAGCTCTAGTTATCTGACTCCACATTAATTAACTTCAACATTAGTTGACATTTGACATTTTTTTTGCGGCGGGTCGTTAGGTCTCTGGTTAATTAGCTCACTCAACATTAGTTAACTTCAACATTAGTTAACATTCAACCTTTTCTTTTGCTCCGATGGCGGATCGTCTGAGCTACGATTAGCTGACTTCAACATTGAAACTATCCGGTGTTAGCTAATGCTTAATCACCTAATCGGAGCCCTAAATATCTGCCGCTGAGAAAAAGAATTAAAAAGAAAAATGACAAATGGTCGGATGTTAGTTAATGCATATTCAGCTAATCAGAGCTATGGTGTCCCGTTGCAGGAAAAAAAAACAAAAGTTCAAAGAAAAAAAGTTGGACGCCAGCTTATTGAAGTCAGCTAATGCAAATCAACTAATCGGAGCTCCGACTACCCGTTATCGGAAAAAAAAAATTAAAAAGAGATAAATGGAAAAAAAAATATATATTTATGTCAACTAATGTTGACTCAGCTAACCGGAGCTCCGACGAACAGCTGCTAGGAATAAAATAAAATAAAAGAGAGAGAGAGATGTCAACTAATTGAAAGTTAACTAATGTTGAAGTTAACTAAAGTTGAGTCTGCTAACTGAAGTTTCGACGACCCAACAACGGAAACAAATTAAATGAAAAAAAAAAAGAAAAAAAAAATGGAATGTCAACTAATGTTGAAGTTAACTAATGCTGAGTTAGTTAACCGGAGCTCCAACTACCCACCGCCGGAAAAAAAGAATTAAGATTACAAAAAAAATAAAGGGAAAAAAATGGAGTATCAACTAATGTTGAGTCAGCTAACCAGGGCTCCAACCACCCAAGCCACAGGCGTAAATTTTTTTTAAAAAAAAACTACAAAATTACAAAATTAAAAAAGAATTAAGTTATTTTTTTAAATAAATAAATAATAATAAAAATAAAATAAAATAAGATAAAGCAAACCCTAATCAGGGTGTATAAGCTAATGAAACTTACAATCAATGGTTATCCTATATCATGTAAGTTAATGAGGGCCTATCTCAATAAACCCTTTAATATTTAATATAATATATTTCTAGATATTATTTATAAATATTCAAAACATATATAAAAAAATATTTAAACATGATTATATCCCCATCATATATATATCCTAATAGTATAATAAAAATTTAACGATTGTAAGATTATAATAATAAAAATCCTTATAAAATACAAATAAAACGCAATTTTTTTGAATTTAAATTTATTCTTGAACATTGCAAGCATATATTATTGGATTCTTTAACAACATAAACAAAATAAAGCATAAACCCATTTTTTTTTAATTAAAAGCCCAGCTTTTATTTTTGAAATAAAAAAGTTAAAGAAAAAAATACCATTTTATGACCGATTTTCGCTTCCAAAGTTTGACCCGCCTTCCAAGGTTTGACCGCCTCAACCCGGCTCAAACCTCCTAAAACTACATCATAGGCAAAAACCCAATTTTTTAAACTTGTACACAAAAATCGTAAAAGTTGGAGACCGCCACCACCTTGGAGACCGATTAATCGGCCGGCACGGCCGATTTTCAAAACACTGGCATAAACCCTTCGCATAAACAATGATCATAATCGGTCATAGACATCAATCACATTTTTAGCACATAATTCCATATAGAAACACATCACAACAAAACATGTTTTACTTTCCACCTATATAAAACTAGAAATATCACTACATCCACAAATTTTCATTTTCTACACAAAAATCAATACATTTCAAAAAATTTATTCAAAGTTGTGGGACCATACATTTCCAAAATATTTTCTAAAACTTGAATTGGATACTAGACCCAACAACATATCGATTCTTTCATGCCCTCCACCATATTGTGTTCATTAATTTCCTTAATTCTTTCTCCACCATAGTCCATAAGTGATGATTAAAACAAAGATGGAAGATTGACCATTAATATTTTAACAATGAAATATATATATATATATATATATATATATATATATATATATATATATATATATATATATATATATATATATATATATATATATATATATATATATATATATATATATATATATATATATATATATATATATATATATCCGGATACATAATATATATATATATATATATATATATATATATATATATATATATATATATATATATATATATATTCTTTATTTTCTTGAATTATTTGGATATTTCTAGAGAAAATGAATCAAGCATTTCAAGAATCGCATTCTTCAAAAAGGTTAGGTGTAGATGAAGCAGGAAACTTCATTTGTGGAAGTGGAGGCGATGCTGGTGGTGGTGGCGGCGGCGACTGAGGTGAAGGTGAAGGTCGTGGTTGAACAAAACTAATCGTAATTTACATGGTTGTTTTTTAAGTATATTTTTTATTTACTTTTGTTCAATTTTGTTTGTATTAGAGTCAACCTTGTGGCTGTCTAATAACTCTCTTTTGTTCAAGTTGCCCCTCTCTCGCTCTACCTACGATTTTTTCGTTTAGGGGGGCGGGAATTGAAATTAGAAAAGAAGACAAAAAATGAATACGGGTACAAAAGTATCGCCCTCGATCTTTCATTTATTTCGTACATAAATCTTTTTTTTTCTTTTTTTGTGGTATCGGAGAAATTTGTGCAGGAACTAGCCAGTGATGGTATTACATTGAAGTCAAAACCTCTGCTTTGCAAGGAAATAGGGAAATTAAGGAAAATTGATTCGTCAAATTAAAAGACAGATTTTCAGATAAGAGTACAATGCTCAAAGTAGATATGTTTATTTACAATAGGTTGTACCAAAAAAGAAAAAAGTAAACAATACAGCCTTCTTTCTCAATATATCGAACTATACACAGCATCCAGCCTTCTTCTTACTCAATCCTCTTCTCTGCCCTTGCCCTTGCCCTTGCCCTTGCCTCAGCCACCTTCTGCTTTTTAAGTTGGGTGAGGCTTTCTCCTGGGAGCAAAGGACACTCGCCGGAGTTCTTATGTTCCTTGTAGTTATCTTTATTGAGGAACTTAGCACCACATTTACAACTTTTGACCTTGGATTTCTTCGAATTGAAGATATCAGAGTGTTTAGCGTAGTGCGTTGTTAGTTCACCAGCACTCCCGCATCCTTTACCACACACGGTCCATCGAAAGACATTTTTTTGTATATTTCTTCTCTACCAATGCACCCCTGTGGTTGTCAGTTGAGAAGGTTTGAACCAACGACCTGAGGATGGATTCGGATTCTTTCTTCTCCGGAACAAAATCATTCGTAACCACAGTTATTTTGTCCTCAATTTTAAATTTCAATTCGGATTCTTTCTTCTCTAGAAGAGAATCCTCCGGAACCACAGTTATTTTGTCCTCCAAAATATTAAAACACAGTATATTCAAAATATGAAATTAAAATTCCTTAAGCAAATATTATTCAATTTACAGACTATAGTGGAAAAATAATTAGGAAATTAAAGACTGCAATGTGGTGGAAAAAATGAACGAATTTATATGTTTTTGCGTCTTTTCGAGTCAATAGGACGCCAATTCGATTTTTTCAAAACATTTATTTTCTAATAAAACTTCGGGTCATACTATAAGACTCCAATTTACTCACGGTAAAATAACGCAAAAGGGTCGGTCACGTCTTCACGTCTTTTTATAGGCATATACATTGTATATGATTTTACTTAAATTGCAACATAACTTGCAGTTGAATAACAAACATATATTAGCGCAACTTCTATTGGTTTCTCTTCTATAATGTAATTATTTTCTTCATGTGTAGGTTCAAGACGATGCACCACTTGAATCTATATTTCCAAAAGGAATGAGGCTAAGGAAAGTTGGGATCGAAATATTTATGTGAGTAGTGTATGGAGTATCTGCGATATGTCTTCACAATATATCGGCCAATCAAAAGTTGATCTTCATAATTGATGGGGCATGATTTTCAATTTATTTTTGAACATTGCAGTTGAAAAAAAAATCTAAAACAATAGTGAATATATGTGTTTTGGTTTATTTGTTACTTGACTATTTGTGTCCATTTGTTAATTAGTATATGCAATTATTGACGTGTAATATGTTGGTTAGTGGTGGATGATGTTTGATTTTGAACAAATATTTACTTTTGACAACTTTTAATGTTGGATGTTTATATTATGATTCCAAATTTGTGAGAGTTCCACTCTTGGTTTTATTCTCATCGAGGAGCTTGCGATGTCTTGCATTTAATCAATTTGGTTACATGGTATGAACTTACTTATACGTGTGAATTTGACTATGGCAATGAAATTTATGGTTTAGGTCGATCACGTACTAGTTCATTTGATTATAACTTTGTATGGCAAAAATGTTTAATAGACAAAGGCAATTTGTTGTAACAATGAAACAAGATTAATATTGTCAAATAATTTCAGGAGTTAATCCAATTGAAAGATTCTTAGCTGAAGAAGGGTTTCAACCTAGATAACAAGTATTGTTTGTCAAAATTAGTTATGCATTTTGGAAGATTCACGAATCATCTAATTCTGATTTACTTCCATCTTCTTTTCGCAGATGAATAACCTTTTCGACTTTATTTCTAGAAAATATTCCTCCAAAATGAACATGACAGTGCAATGATGAGCATTATGCCTACTAAGTTAAGGTTCAATACTCACTCTAAATTGATCGACACTCCAAGAAAGCAAAACTAAAACTAGTTACGAGTAAGAGTAGACATTTTATCTTTTTAATAAAATAGAAAGCCATAAATGAATTTGTCTTCAAATTTTCGAAGCACACTATTGTTACGGTTGATATCGCCATTTATCATTTTATTTTGTCTCTACCAACCTACACATCCAGTTCACGATCTAGGTTTACTCTAGTGTCCCTCGAATTACACACATGTGTCATCAAATTTCTCATTTAACATTGATTTGAATTATTGAAAATATTTACCTCAGTTGCAATTGATTAGAAAAGAAAAATTTCATCAAAAAAAATGTTGATATGCATATTTTTTTTAAAATTGTACTACGTGGACTATATGAATGAAATTGAAATAAAAATACTGCTATAAGTTCAAGTTGAGCCCGATTTGAACCTGAAGCCCAAAATAATATGTGAGCCAAGTTTAATTCTACAATTACAAAATCCGATGTAATGTGATTTTGAACATGTAATCATGAGCCCCATGATATTTGAGTTTGAACCTACCTATGTTCTGCTCACCTGGCCCAATTGTCATCTTCAAGGTATCAACTTTTCTAATGTGGATTGACTGTTTTTTTAACGGCTATGTAGCACGGACACAGAACGACAATACGGGGAAACGACATGTTCCGAAAATGGGGATACGGGAACTTGGGGAAAATGTGTAAATATTAAAAGTATAGGGGTATATTTATAAATATTCTATATAAACATATATAAGATTTTATTTAGATATAATTTATTTTTATATATTTTTTTCAAACATATTCAAAATAAACCCCACCTATTTTCATTTGAAATAAGCCCAAACATTTTAAAAAAAAATAATAAAAATATACATAGTTACCATCCTCACCTATGGATAGCAGCGGAGTGGAGACTTGCGAAAAAAATAAAGTACTAGAACCATTATCATTTAATATATCTCAAACCAAAATCATGCCAAACACGTGTAAACATTTATTGAAATATCAGAACCATTATCATCAATATCCGGATATCCACATATCATTTAAATTATTTTAATAAGAAATACATTTGAAGTAAATTATATAAAATAAAAAAATAAAAAAAAAATTCATCAAAATAATGTTACAAGACCACAAAAAGATGATTAAAATTGCATATTTGCTATGCGATCTTGAAAATGTAAACAATTAATTTCGGAAGTATGAAATTCATAATATAGAATTGACTGGAATGATACGAAACTTCTTATGTACTTGAGCAATTCATTAGTTCGCGGATCGGTTTATTTGCCATCCCTACCCCCACCCCCACCCCACCCACCCCAACCGTTTTTTTCTCTTTTTTTTTTTTTAAATAATTTCAGGCGGCAGGTGGTCGGACCTCCAATTAGCTGATTCAACTACTCAACATTAGTTGACTTCAATATAAGCTGACATCTTACTTTCTTTTTCTTTTAATTTGTTTTTTGTATTTTCCGTTAGTACGTGGTCAGAGCTTCGATTAGCTGACTCAACTAATCAACATTAGTTGACTTTAGCATAAACTGACATGTAATTTTCTTTTAGTAACTTTTTTTTTTTTTTCTTCCGACGGTAGGTTGTTGGAGGTCCAGTTAACTGACTAAACTAATCAAAATTAGTTTATGTTAGACTTCAACATAAGTTGACATCTGACAATTTTTTCTCTTTTCTTCCGGTGGCAGGTTGCTGTCGGAGTTCTCGTTAGCTAACTTCAAAGTTAGGTGACATCCAATTTTTTTTGTGTTGACTTTTTTTTTTCTTCCGACGATGGGTCGTCGAAGCTCTCATTAGTTGACTTCAGAATCAACTGAAATCCGACTTTTTTTTTTCGCGGCGGCGTGTCTGAGCTACTGATTTAGTTAATTAAATCAAGTTAATTGTTGAAGTCAACTAATCAGATCTCTGACAACCCGCCGCCGAAAAAAAAAAAAATAGGATGTCAGCTAATGTTGAATCAGCTACTCAGAGCTCCGACGACCCACCAACTAAAAAAAAAAAAAAAAAAAAAAAAAAAAAGAAGAAAATGAAGAAAAAATCGGATATCAGCTAATGCCCCTACTCATGTTCAAGTCAACTAATTCTACGTCATCTACTCAGAACTCCAACGATCGCCACCGAAGAAGAAAAAAAATAGGATAAAAGAAAAAACAATAACCCAATATCAGCTAATGCTAAAGTCAACTAATGTTGATTAGGTGAGTCAGCAAATCGAAGTTCCGACGACGTGCAACAAGAAAAAAAAAATTAATTAATTATTTTTTTAATAAATAAATAATATTAATAGTAATAATTGTAATAAATTAGATAACAAGAAAACCTAACTATGATAAATAAAAGGGATAAAAAAAATATAAACTAATTATTTAGGTTTACATAAAGTGAAACTTACATCTAATGAATTTTACTGAAGAATATAAAAGGAGTTGGGGCAATCCCTCATTATGTAAATCAGTGAGGGACTATCTCAAATAAATCTATTTATAAATTTACTGATAAAATAGCTATTATTTCTTATATTTAGAGTGACTATTGGCGACAAGCTGAGATCCATATAATTGGTGTTACTGGTTGTTGACTTTATAGTTTTTTACATCTTCGTAAAAGAGTAATTAGTAATTGCGTGTATTTGTCTTCTTATTCACCCAATTTTAGAGGAATTTCATTTAGTTGATAATGTATTTTCAGTTGAGTTTGATAATACAAAGCTTGTAAAAGTCAGTAATTGGACGATTAATCGGTACGACGGTGATAACTTGAAAATAAATTGTTTTTTTAAATTTGATGTAATATAACTTTAGATATTATTTATAAATACTCAAAACATATATAAAAAAGTATTTAAACATGATTTTATCTCCATCATTTATATATCATTATCACATAATAAAATTTGAACATTAATAAGATCATAATATAATAAAAATCCTTACAAAATAAAGATAAAACAAAAAATTTGTGCATGCAAAACTATGTTTGAACATTGCAATCGTATATCATTACCTTTAAAAATAAAAATTAACATAACAAAAATTAAACAAAACATAGACTATTTTTTGTTAGAAGCCCTTTTTTTAATTAAAAAAACAATTTTTGACGATTTTTGCCACAGAAGTTTGACCCGTCACCAAGGTTTGACCGCCTCAACCCACCTCAGACCGCCTAAAACCGCCTCACATACAAAACACCAGTTTTTCGAACTTTTAAACCAAAATCATAAAGGGTCTAGACCGCCTCCGCCTCGGCGATCGATTAATCGGCCCCCTCGACCGATTTTTAGAACATTTGTATAATACTAGTGTCTATGCTGCTGCTGCCCTACTTAACAGATTTGTAAACCAGCGTTTAATGGCAAAGTTCTTTCGTTATTTTTTTCAATTAGCCTTGCATTATAATGTCTCGATCACTATTAGTATTAGGTTCTACCGACTAAATTGTAGGGCTAATAATATGTCTGGTCGATAAGATTCGAACTTATTCAAAACGCTACATAAACTGAAAAAAAAAGATGGAATTTTGTTTATTTCCTCAAGTCTTATGAACAGGTGTTACAAACAACAAAGATAGAGGCCATATCATAGTCTGGGAGCTTACTTACCACCATGCATCTTACCCTTTATTCAGACACAAACAACAAAATTCTTACAACTTTATTATATATCATCCACTAAAAATCGAAATTAAGAAAATCGTAGGATTATTAAGCTTAGTCTTGCTCCGGGGACCAAGAATTAGCTGCGATCCAGTCGAAAGCAATGGGACTGAGAAAAGCATCGGGAATTCCAAAAGAAGTGACCAAGGCTAGTGCATGCGGTCTCATTTCACTACAAAGATTCGCAACTTCTTTCCTCACTGTCTCAGCATTCTCCACTGTTAAGTAACCGTATCGGAGAAACGCAGCATCTTCGTCCAATGTTACCAGAACGTACATCGACCTCAAAACACTCAATATATTCTGCATCATGCATCAAACTTGAAATTAAATTAAAAGTATACTTAAAACGTTCTTCTAATTTTAAAGATGAAAATGTATTCAATTAAATCATCGTATTGTAGTTTCTTTTTTTCCGTCTGCTCTCTTCTATGGATACTGTGGCGTAAATCGTAATACAACCTAATTTTTTTTATCAAGATTATAATAACTCGAATTCGAAAATGTTGATTTAATTCGACGAAAAGCTCTAACAAAACAAAAAAAAATCAATAAAAATTCTATTAGTTTGTCAACGAGAGATAATAACGCCGAAAATTAGAAAGATTAAAAATATTAAGTAGGATAGAGAAATATTACGGTCTATAAAGATTGTTTAAAGTTTGAAAAAAACATGATAAATTTTGAATATAGAAAACTCTAGGATAAATCCAATAGTTTTTTAATGATTATTTTACGACATTAATCATTTAGACATTGAACTTCAAACTAAATCATATATGACATCTCAATACGAAATTAGCTAACGAGTTGAAAGTCCCTCGTATCAGTATACATACTCATATTGGAAAAATCGGGAAAAAATAAACGTACCTTCAGGGGTACATCTGTCACATTATTCTCAGCTTCTACAAAAGTCTGAAAAATTGCACGGTCTGAAAAGGCTCTGCCCAAATCTTCAGCTAGCCGATAACTCTGCGAGAAAAAAAAATGTTATGTAAGAAATTGTAATATAAGATGAAATTTAATTTAAATAAGGATTCATTACCGCAATAACAGCAGATTCTTTGCTTTCTCCCTGAGCTTGGTATTTAGACACTTGAGCAGCAAAGTGATTTAATAGATCTCTTTCTCGCAGGCACAATATATCATTCTATCACCAAAAAAAAAAAAAAAAAAAGTGTACAGTTAAAACTCCCAAATGTGTCGGAATAACTCGTTTGAGAAAGTTAATAATAAAAAATAAAAAAAAAAAAGAAAAAAGAAAAAAAATGAGCAGCTTTATCTATACCTGAAACTGAACGCTCCTGACTGTGGAAGCTGTGAGCTGCAAAGGAATCGTAGGGCAAGATTTATTCATGTGGTCAAGTCCCAAATCTTTGAATGGTTTGTTTCTCTTTTTTGCCGCCAAATACTCTCCTAACAGTGCTTTGCTAACCTGCACCGCCAAATGAGTCCAAACTTTTCAAAATCGAATATTTAAGCAATTCAATAGCACACAAACGTTTTCTCTGGTTACATAGGTGGTGCTTGCAAAAGCTTTTAAAAACCGATTATGAGCTTTTATGTTTGCAATACTAGCTTTTGCTTCTGTTTCACTAAAAATAAGCAGTTTTAAGCCATAGCCTGAGAAGAAGCACCCTCGAAGCTGCTTCTCCAATTTAAAAGCACTTCTGTAACTAACAAAAAAAAGCATTTGACGTTTTCACCATTATTTTCCGACATCCAAAAAATCCAATTTGAAAGTTAAGAGTATTTCCAAACACTATAAATTGTCTATTAGTTACTTAAAGTTGATTTTTTCATAGTATTAGCAAACACCCAACTTTTACAAATAAGCACTTATCCTAAACATAACTCAGAATCACTTGACTTCTACACACTATCTTGGAAGTACTACTAACGAATCAATTGTACCTGTTGCATAAGAACATTGTTGTCTCCTTCAAAAGTAGATTGCACGTCAAATTCACCTTTCAATTGGCCAATACGATTTTCCGTCTTGAGGCCTTGTCCTCCGCACGCCTCACGACATTCCTGAATAAAATATTTCCTCTAGTGTAAGAGCTTCGTCAATAAATAGAAAATAAGATATAAATATTAAAATATGCCAAACCTGAAGAGTTCGCATGTTATGCCACGTCAGAATAGCCTTGAATGAACTGGAAACAACATGAAGTGTTTTTATTAACTGTGGAGTCCTCTTCACGTACAGCAGTTTCAAGTGGTTTGCAGCAAAGCTCATAGCATATCTGTAGCAGCACAAACGAGCACCTTGTAATAATAATATATAAATAAATTATAAAATCCAAATGACACGTATACACAAAATACTCACGTCTTTGCAAGAAGAGGCAGAAGGCGGTGCTGATGACTAGGATAATCAAGCAAAAGAACCTCAGCACTATCTGGTGTAATCGAAAACGCCCTCCTCGTCAATGAATATCTTATTGCAATAGCTAAACTGATCTGTTTTCAAGAAAATTAAATACGTCAAATCATTTTTATTTAATAAGTAGTCGGCGAAAGAAATGCCAGCTAATGTCTCTAGGGCTCACCTTTGCCGAGTAAACGGCACTTGCAGCTATGGTGACACGCCCAGATGTCAGTGGGGCCATGAACGCACCAAATCTCTGAAATATATTCGATATTTATGTACGACGATTAGACTTTTAATATTTAGAACACCCGATACATTATTTAAATAAAACTGAAAGATCAGTACAATGAAGACGAAGACAGGAAGAAAAAAACCTGATCGGGGTCCTTTATTGCACTTAGATATTTTCCATCGGGAGAAACATCTGCAACCGAGTTCAATAAATTTTCTCTAGGAATTCGAACATTGTCGAACCTGAAATAAAAAAATACAGAGAGTATCAGAATAACTTGGAAAAATTATACGAAAAAAAGGTTTAAACTTTATCCAATTAAAAATTGTGGTTTACCATATTCGACCATTGTCAACACCATTCAAACCAATCTTATGTCCACAATCAGCGATTCGAATATTGGGACATATATTTCCATCTGCATCTCTGATCTGAGTGATGAAAGCATGGACACCTTCGTTTTTTCCATCAACGTTGAGCTGCGAAAAGACGACTGTGTGTGTCGCATGCTACAAAACCATTCAATTCAAGAAAAAGAGACTCGATTACATATTATTACCAATTCTAAGCAATCAAATAAGAAATAGAGTTTTCGACAAGGAGTTAATTACATTTGCCGCACCCCCAATCCAGTACTTTTGAGCCGATTCGCACGGAGTGTTGATGACAAACTCCCCGGATTTCGAATCGTATGTCGTTACAGTCTCAATTCCTCGAACCTGAAAAAGCATACAATCAAAATCAAACGCCTTCTAACGGGAATTTTTTCGAAAGAAAGAAAAATAAATAAATCTTATCGAGTAATTACGTTTACATACATTACTTCCATGTCCTAACTCAGTCATCGAAAAACAGCCTTTGATCAAGTAATTCTCTGTTGCACTCAGCCACTTATCGTGATGCCTTTTCGTTCCAAAAAACTGTATAGCACCACCCCTGAACCATCAACAATTATATATAAAAAAAAAATCATTAAAACTCTTCAAGTTAATTGAGCCACAAAATACCATACGATAACCGAAAATTGTACCGATCAAGTTAAGAGTAAATTACGGCCACTCTCCTAATGTAAGGTCAAATTACGAAAAAAAAAAACCCTCATGTTTGGGTGATTGCAATGACTCCCCTCAACAATGAATCTTCTTACACGTCCACCCTTACGGTGTCAAATTTAGTGGAATCTTCTTGAATAATATTCTCCAGTTTGTACATATTTTACCCCATTCATGCTCCGTAAATATCAGATTGCGGTGCGTCAGAAACTGCATTTTTTGCTTGCAGAAAACGAGTACAAACTATATAACATTCCTCGCAATCTAGAAGATTACGTTAAATTTGACACCATAAGGATATACGTGTAAGAAGATTCGTAGCTAAGGGGTGGTTATAAGTATAACTACCCAATTAGGAGGGGATTTTTCGTAATTTGACCTTACCTCAGGGGTGGGGTGACTGTAATTTACCCTCAAGTTAATAAGCAACGTAAAAATAGTTTTCACTAACCAAGTCAAACCTCAATAAGCATGCAAATCAGATCAAATTTAAAATCTCAAGCACAATAAATATTCCGATAATTAGAAACTTAATTTGACAAAATAAAATCAAAATCGAAAAAACAACAGCACAAAATTAATATACCATAAAAAGAAGTGGACGCCAATTTTGATAGCAAGGGAGTGGTCGAAAATCTCGATAACCTCCAAAAGTGCGAGCTTCCTCATCTCGGATTCGAACCCTCGACCGGTGAGCCAGCCGTCGAAAACGCCGTGATCCAACAGATACTGAATCCTCTTCATCGTGATCTCCCTCTGCTGCTCCATCGACTGGTTGTAATCCGGCACCACGAACACTTTTCCGCCTCTCATCTTCGGATTGAAGAGCTTGCTCTGAATCATTAGGTTGAAAACCCAGTCCCGATCGACCAAATTGTGGCCGTCCATCAGCTTCCGCATCGAACTCACGTCGAACGGAGACGGCGGTTCGGAAGTCTCCGGCGGCGCGTAGCTCAGGCATGGCGATCGTGAAATTGCCGCGGCGGTGGCGGTGGCGGTGGTTTGTTGGAGGTGCCTGATCAACACCTGGGTTCTGAAATTAAATTTCTCCATGGTTGGTTTCGGGTGGTGTTTGCTTGCTTGGGATTATTGAATCATTGAATTGCGGGGAAATTTGGGTCAATTAATAAATAAGTCCGACTCCCCCAAATTCTCAAGTGTGAAATCTACAATTTTTTCTTTTCTTTTGGGTAAAATATCACAGGTTTGAATTTTATGCACATGACCCTCTTGTACTTTTAATATAGCATATGGCCTCTTTATATTATAGGGTTAAATACACTTTGCACCACTGGACTATAGCATATGTAACACTTACCCCTTTAAAGTATCATTTGTAACACTTACCCCCTCAACATCGACTATTTTATATTTTAGAATTAGAAAAATAATAAATATAATAATATAATAATTTATCGGATCATAAAAAAATGAAAAGTAACTAAAATTGAATTATTGAATAAAATAAATTAAAAAAGTAATATATATATTTCATAATGAATGAACATATGTTTTAAGAAATTAACGAACTAAAATAAATTTAAATACTTAAGATTACTATAAGTTATGTATTGATTTCTTAAAATTCATCCATATCAATATATTAGGTTAATTGGTCCAACAACAATTAGATGTTATTTATTGAATATGTACCCAACGCAACATCATGTTTTAAAATTTTAAAATATTGCATTTTTCAACATAAATTTTTAATTATATAATTTAATTATTCTTTAAGTTATTTCTTTCAATGATATTTTTTTTAAGGTATTAGACTTTAAAATACCAATTAAATTATGGTTGAGGGGAGGGGGTAAGTGTTACAAATCATACTTTAAGGAGGTAATTGTTACAAGGGTATACTTTATGGGTGTCAACTTTATTTAACCCTATATTTTAATATATGCATGTAATTTCCTTATACTTTCAAAAATTTCTTATTCCGAATGGGTATAATTATTTACCAAATGGAATACCGTACGGTGGGGGGGAAGGGATGGTGGGATGTACTTTCAAAAGTTTATTTTTCTTAATGGGTATGTCCTCGAAACGCACTGGATCATGCACAATGCACCCGAAATGAATTTTTAAGCTAGCAAATGTAATTTAATAGTTTTAGTGATATTTTTTTAGGATGACAAATCTTAAATCCTTTTTTTATATTCATCAATACTTTTGAAACCACAAAAAATAAAAATTCATATCATCAACATATTAAAAAAATATATTTTTTTATCACATATACACTTTATAAAAAAAATAATAAAAAATAAATAAATCCTTCGGCTATTTTTTTAGTCAAGTTATTTGAAAATTAAATTTCCCGACAAAGATTTCTACCAAATATTTTCACCAATTACAATAAAAGATTTATCAATTGAATAATTTACTGAGAAAATGTGATGTCTTTTTTCTTATGAGAAAATCTAGTTTTAAAGTAACTCAATGCGAATTTTTTTCCACATTTTGTACCCTTAAAATTAGGTTAGAAGTTGAAGAAAATAATAATTTAAATATTTATTTTGCATCCCAATAAAAAATAAAATGAACTTCATTTGTGTTTCGAGGGTGTAAAGTGACATTAATTTTTTCGAGAATGCTAAGTGCAAAAATACTATATTTTGAGGGTGTGAATTGAGACTAAGCCATATTTCATTTATACACTTATTTAATTGAAATAGTATTATTCTTTTTATCTTTATGATTACTTAAACTCTTACATCTAAAAATAATTAATGTTCATTGATTTGAGGAGGCATTCCACAAAATTTCACTAGTAAGTCACTATCTCATTTATTTGGATCGCAGACATTCATTTCAGATTTTTTTTTTTCGGTAATGAAGGAGCCTGCAGTTGAAAAGGTAGGTGCAACACTATCGTAAAATAACTTGCAAATCATACAAGAGACGTCAATCACGCTACACTAATCATGTGTGACAAACTCCACCTAGAGACTACTGACAAGATGATTCGAACTTTGGTGAATTAACATTGGTCATTCTTTACGAGACAAATATAAACCTTTTCAGTTTTGATTTTGAATCCAACAAATCGTATAAGTTAGGCTAACCTTAAGAAATAATAGACCAATTAATTTTAAGTAGTGGATATGAGACATGTTTACGTGGGCATGTATTAAGCAAACAATAGTTTGGAGTTGGGAATTAATTAATTTGGGAGACTATCCAGACACAAAGATGCTTCATATACAGTATTGGCAAGCCTCGCTATGCGTGCAAAGCCCCATTCTGTTTTCTGGATAAGAGATGTTATCTTCTCACTGACATTCATTTCATCCAAGTTTATATTTTTTTTTTGACTAGTTGAGAAAACCCCACATTACTTATTTTAATGGGGAGAACTCAAAATATTTTGTTCTATTTGAGAAAAGTACATATCCATTTTCAGTCATTATTTTTTTCAATTTTGCCCCCACCTGACACATCATCATTGCATCACGCGCTGGTCATCAACATTTTTTTTAACTTTATTTCTGTATGAGTTTTATGAATCGATTATGCTTCATAAGCATAGTCGGTTAAGGAAATTCTTTAAAAAAAATATTATTTTTTATTTTTTAATTTTTTTTCTCTATCGGGTATATTAATCGCCTGTGAAGCATAGTCGCTTAAGAATCTGACTACTAATTAAAAATAACAAATCACAATTACAAAAAAATGCAAAATCAATTATATTTTACAAAAAACAAAAAAATATACAAACATTATAATTGATTTATACAATTTGATCAATAAACAAAATATCCAAAAACAAAATTAAAAATTGGAGACGATTAACCTTAATCGACTACTGAACATAGTCGATTAAGGGCCCAACCTGCGCGAATTTATATTTATGCGCCGTCTTCTGCCCAATCCATCAAAAAACCCTAGATTTGCTCTTCATCGTCACCACGTCGCCGCCACACCACACCATCACCACCCCGCTTCCATATTCTAACAGTTTTTTATACAAATAAGTAATCAGAACCCGGACCATCAATCAAAGCAGAATCACCACTTTCAAAACCACCAAAACAATGTCACCCATATCAAAAAAGTGCAGTAAATCACAATTCGAACCACCAATCAAAACAGAACCACCACCTTGAAAAAACACCAAAACAAAGCCACCCATATCAAAAAATATGCAGCAAAATTAGATTAAAAATTCATTACGAATAAGTAGAATGAAGCAAAACTACATTGAGTGCGTATTTTGCAGCCCCCATCGTCCTGCTCCCGGCTCCACTCGAAGCCCCAGGAGCCAACCTCCGCCCACGCCGCCTTCTATAATTGCCCTATTGCCGAACCACCACCAAATACTCGGATCGGATCTTGTAAAGAGGGAAAAAGAAGAGAGAGAAAGAGAAGAGAGTGTGAAGAGAAGAAAAGAGAGAAAAAAAATGGCAAAAAATAATGTAAAAAATAATTAGGGTTTTGAAAGAGTATATTGAACAATTAAGGATAGTTTTGGAATAATAAAAATATCATTTGAGTGGATTATTAGTTAGGGATTTTTTCTAATTATTTTTTAGAGGGGCGTTTCATTTCGTAGATGATGAGGTTATTACTAATTTTCCCTTTCTTTTTTAGTTTTGCCGTTTTCAGATCCATATTTCCAAACTTCAGAGAAAGTTCATTGGTAAATATTATAATGAGTTATCTAATATTTATTTGATTTTTCAAATAAAATTCTAATATATAGTTAAAATTCATTAACTTCAAACCTATTTATCAAATTAATTAGGGTAAATTTTATATTTGCACTTCTGTAATATGTGAAAGGTATCATTTATCCGTCTAATGTATGAAAAAACTTCAAACGCCCCCTTATCGCTAGCCTTTTTCCTAATTTCGTTGGTCAGATCCTTTGACCGACTGTTGCAAAGAGTTATTGATTTTTTTCTGACGAAAATATCTCAATAATCCTATATATATATATATATATATATATATATATATATATATATATATATATATATATATATATATATATATATATATATATATAGGTTGCTAAGTTTTAGCAAAATTTTCACACTTTACGGCCCATTTTTCTTTTATTTTCGCAATAAAAAATGAAAAATCGAATCAATTAAAATAAAGCTTGCAGATAATGATCGCAAAACCCAAAAAAAAAAATTAACTTAAAACCCCTTTAAAACCTAAAATAGAAATAAAATCCTAACGAGTTATTGCTCACTCAAATTTAACACCCTTAAAAGTCTGACCATTAACCGTAAGAAAAGGGGGGACGTTTGATGTTTTATGTATATCATGGGGCAAATGACACATTTCGCAGTACAAGGGTATAAAATGAATTTTACCCAATTAATTATTAATTGGCAGTGTATGAGTAATTTTATTTATAATTATCACATGTCAACTTGTATTTGAATTTTTGGACAGTTATTTTTTTTATAATTCAATCTATCTGGAAGTGTTTTTACATAGAACAATCAAAACAGGTGGAATATCAAAATACGCATCCATTTTGATACTTTCATTGAAGGTGTTTTTTTTCCTTCTAAATTTTGAGATATCAAAAGAATGGTTTATGTGTTTGATAAACCATCTGATATTCCCACTAGAGTTGTTCTTACATTATTGTGCTTCTAATTTAAGAGAATGGGAAAACAAATTCAATTAAAGTTTGACCCGTAATTTAATATGAGCAAATAACACTTCTCTCCCTCAAAAAATCAAGTTTTTGCACTACACCCCCTTGAAATATAAAAAAGAGAAGTCCCCCTTGAAAATATAAAATTCATTGCACTATGCTCCAAAAAGTATTTTATTTTTGGCAAAATGGAATGTTTAAGAAGGGCAAATTTGTAACTTAAGGATACAAGGGCCATTTTATTTTCATCACCCTAAAATTTCATTATAATAGTTTCCATTCCCATTTTTCATTATGGCAAATTTAGGACTTTTATTTTCATGAACAAAATAAATTGTACAATAAAGGAAAATAAGAAATAAGAAAGAAAAAGCTGAAAAATATCACATTATTTTGGACAAAATAACTGAAATTAGTTCAATCTTATTTCAATAAACACACATTTATCCTTGAAAAATAAAAAAAATATAAAAAAAAATCATGCATTATATACCAAAAAAAAAAAAAGAATTGAAACTCACAAATGATAAGATTGATGCATTATTGTGAACACCATGGTTATCAAATTGTAAATCGAATCGAAAATCGTTTTGTCAAAATTGCGAATCGTAAATCGTAACGAATCGTAAATCGTAAGATTTATTAAACATTAAAAT
>NW_012193802.1:90608-147944 GCF_000504015.1 Erythranthe guttata | reverse complement strand
GGAATCCAATTTTGACCATGTTCGAGTCCGAATTTGGAAATTTCACATTAGACAGGAATTGTAGCCAGCTGAAATAGCTTTCTAATGCCACCGGAACCAGTCGATTTGGAGACCGGATGAGAAAGTTATGCTTGACTTCTTGGACACTACCGAAGATGTTGAGGGATCCTCTCTTCTATTTTGATTTTATTTTCCTAATTGCAACTCTTTTCTTACTCTTTGATCATTTTTGCTTCATGGACACCTTATTATCAATTTGTACCTATACAATACTAAATCCACCATTTTAAACCGAAATATAAATTAATCCTTAAAAAACTCCACGTAAACGTAAACGTTGAGTGCTATTCTACACTCCACCGTATCTTTTGTATCTTGTGTTTTTGCTGTTGTTTGGTTATGCGCATTAAAGTCCTAGTGTTGTACTCCGTGTTTTTAAGAACGTTGTTGTGAATGCACTTTTGCGCATGTTTTTTTACATGTATGCTTGTGCATGTCCATTTGAGCGATTGTGTTTGTGCATGTTTGTTGATCTGTATTAATGTCCTAGGATTGTGGTTTGTGTTTTCATGATCCTTTTTGCGAATGCAGTTTTGCGTGAGTAGTTTTGTGCATGATTTTGTACTTTTACTTATGTGCGTATCCTTTGTAGCGAGTGTTTTTGTGCACGTTTCTTGATGCGCATTCGTGTCCTTGAACTGTAACGGGTATTTTCATGATCGCTGTTGGAATACAATTTTGACCATGTTCGAGTCCGAATTTGGAAATTTGACATTAGACAGGAATTGTAGCCACCTGAAATAGCTTTCTAATGCCGCCGGAACCAGTCGATTTGGAGTCCGGATGAGAAAGTTATGCTCGACTTCGTGGACACTACCGAAGATGTTGAGGGATCCTCTCTTCTATTTTTATCTTATTTTCCTAATTGCAACTCTTTTCTTACTCTTTGATCATTTTTGCTTCATGGACACCTAATTATCAATTTGTACCTATAGAATACTAAATCCACCAATTAAAACAGAAATATAAATTAGTCCATCAAAAAATCCACGTAAACGTAAACGTTGAGTGCTATTTCTACACTCCACTGTATCTTTTGTATCTTGTGTTTTTGCTGTTGTTTGGTTATGCGCATTAAAGTCCTAGTGTTGTACTCCGTGTTTTTAAGAACGTTGTTGTGAATGCACTTTTGCGCATGTTTTTTTACATGTATGCTTGTGCATGTCCATTTGAGCGATTGTGTTTGTGCATGTTTGGTGATCTGTATTAATGTCCTAGGATTGTGGTTTGTGTTTTCATGATCCTTTTTGCGAATGCTGTTTTGCGTGAGTAGTTTTGTGCATGATTTTGTACTTTTACTTATGTGCGTATCCTTTGTAGCGAGTGTTTTTGTGCATGTTTCTTGATGCGCATTCGTGTCCTCGAACTGTAGCGGGTATTTTCATGATCGCTATTGGAAAACAATTTTGACCATGTTCGAGTCCGAATTTGGAAATTTGACATTAGACAGGAATTGTAGCCACCTGAAATAGCTTTCTAATGCCGCCAGAACCAGTCGATTTGGAGTCCGGATGAGAAAGTTATGCTCGACTTCGTGGACATTACCGAAGATGTTGAGGGATCCTCTCTTCTGTTTTGATTTTATTTTCCTAATTGCAACTCTTTTCTTACTCTTTGATCATTTTTTCTTCATGGACACCTAATCATCAATTTGTACCTATAGAATACTAAATCCACCAATTAAAACAGAAATATAAATTTGTCCATAAAAAAATCCACGTAAACGTAAACGATGAGTGCTATTTCTACACTCCACTGTATCTTTTGTATCTTGTGTTTTTGCTGTTGTTTGGGTATGCACATTAAAGTCCTAGTGTTGTACTCCGTGTTTTTAAGAACGTTGTTGCGAATGCACTTTTGCGCATGTTTTTTTACATGTATGCTTGTGCATGTCCATTTGAGCGAGTGTGTTTGTGCATGTTTGTTGATCTGTATTAATGTCCTAGGATTGTGGTTTGTGTTTTCATGATCCTTTTTGCGAATGCTGTTTTGCGTGAGTAGTTTTGTGCATGATTTTGTACTTTTACTTATGTGCGTATCCTTTGTAGCGAGTGTTTTTGTGCATGTTTCTTGATGCGCATTCGTGTCCTCGAACTGTAGCGGGTATTTTCATGATCGCTGTTGGAATACAATTTTGACCATGTTCGAGTCCGAATTTGGAAATTTGACATTAGACAGGAATTGTAGCCACCTGAAATAGCTTTCTAATGCCGCCGGAACCACTCGATTTGGAGTCCGGATTAGAAAGTTATGCTTGACTTCTTGGACACTACCGAAGATGTTGAGGGATCCTCTCTTCTATTTTTATCTTATTTTCCTAATTGCAACTCTTCTCTTACTCTTTGATCATTTTTGCTTCATGGACACCTAATTATCAATTTGTACCAATAGAATACTAAATCCACCAATTAAAACAGAAATATAAATTAGTCCAACAAAAAATCCACGTAAACGTAAACGTTGAGTGTTATTTCTACACTCCACTGTATCTTTTGTATCTTGTGTTTTTGCTGTTGTTTGGTTATGCGCATTAAAGTCCTAGTGTTGTACTCCGTGTTTTTAAAAACGTTGTTGCGAATGCACTTTTGCGCATGTTTTTTTACATGTATGCTTGTGCATGTCCATTTGAGCGAGTGTGTTTGTGCATGTTTGTTGATTTGTATTAAAGTCCTAGGATTGTAGTTTGTGTTTTCATGATCCTTTTTGCGAATGCTGTTTTGCTTGAGTAGTTTTGTGCATGATTTTGTACTTTTACTTATGTGCGTATCCTTTGTAGCGAGTGTTTTTGTGCACGTTTCTTGATGCGCATTCGTGTCCTCGAACTGTAGCAGGTATTTTCATGATCGCTGTTGGAATCCAATTTTGACCATGTGCTAGTCCGAATTTGGAAATTTGACATTAGACAGGAATTGTAGCCACCTGAAATAGCTTTCTAATGCCGCCGGAACCAGTCGATTTGGAGTCCGGATGAGAAAGTTATGCTCGACTTCGTGGACACTACCGAAGATGTTGAGGGATCCTCTCTTCTGTTTTGATTTTATTTTCCTAATTGCAACTCTTTTCTTACTCTTTGATCATTTTTGCTTCATGGACACCTAATCATCAATTTGTACCTATAGAATACTAAATCCACCAATTAAAACAGAAATCTAAATTAGTGCATCAAAAAATCCACGTAAACGTAAACGTTGAGTGCTATTTCTACACTCCACTGTATCTTTTGTATCTTGTGTTTTTGCTGTTGTTTGGTTATGCGCATTAAAGTCCTAGTATTGTACTCCGTGTTTTTAAGAACGTTGTTGCGAATGCACTTTTGCGCATGTTTTTTTACATGTATGCTTGTGCATGTCCATTTGAGCGAGTGTGTTTGTGCATGTTTGTTGATCTGTATTAATGTCCTAGGATTGTGGTTTGTGTTTTCATGATCCTTTTTGCGAATGCTGTTTTGCGTGAGTAGTTTTGTGCATGATTTTGTACTTTTACTTATGTGCGTATCCTTTGTAGCGAGTGTTTTTGTGCACGTTTCTTGATGCGCATTCGTGTCCTCGAACTGTAGCGGGTATTTTCATGATCGCTGTTGGAATCCAATTTTGACCATGTTCGAGTCCGAATTTGGAAATTTTACATCAGACAGGAATTGTAGCCACCTGAAATAGCTTTCTAATGCCGCCGGAACCAGTCGATTTGGAGTCCGGATGAGAAAGTTATGCTCGACTTCGTGGACACTACCGAAGATGTTGAGGGATCCTCTCTTCTATTTTGATTTTATTTTCCTAATTGCAACTCTTTTCTTACTCTTTGATCATTTTTGCTTCATGGACACCTAATTATCAATTTGTACCTATGGAATACTAAATCCACCAATTAAAACAGAAATATAAATTAGTCCATCAAAAAATCCACGTAAACGTAAACGTTGAGTGTTATTTCTACACTCCACTGTATCTTTTGTATCTTGTGTTTTTGCTGTTGTTTGGTTATGCGCATTAAAGTCCTAGTGTTGTACTCCGTGTTTTTAAGAACGTTGTTGCGAATGCACTTTTGCGCATGTTTTTCTACACGTTTGTGCTTGTCCATTTGAGCGAGAGTGTTTGTGCATGTTTGTTGATTTGTATTAAAGTCCTAGGATTGTAGTTTGTGTTTTCATGATCCTTTTTGCGAATGCTGTTTTGCGTGAGTAGTTTTGTGCATGATTTTGTACTTTTACTTATGTGCGTATCCTTTGTAGCGAGTGTTTTTGTGCACGTTTCTTGATGCGCATTCGTGTCCTCGAACTGTAGCGGGGATTTTCATTATCGCTGTTGGAATCCAATTTTGACCATGTTCGAGTCCGAATTTGGAAATTTGACATTAGACAGGAATTGTAGCCACCTGAAATAGCTTTCTAATGCCGCCGGAACCAGTTGATTTGGAGTCCGGATGAGAAAGTTATGCTCGACTTCGTGGACACTACCGAAGATGTTGAGGGATCCTCTCTTCTGTTTTGATTTTATTTTCCTAATTGCAACTCTTTTCTTACTCTTTGATCATTTTTGCTTCATGGACACCTAATCATCAATTTGTACCTATAGAATACTAAATCCACCAATTAAAACAGAAATATAAATTAGTCCATCAAAAAATCCACGTAAACGTAAACGTTGAGTGCTATTTCTACACTCCACTGTATCTTTTGTATCTTGTGTTTTTGCTGTTGTTTGGTTATGCGCATTAAAGTCCTAGTATTGTACTCCGTGTTTTTAAGAACGTTGTTGCGAATGCACTTTTGCGCATGTTTTTTTACATGTATGGTTGTGCATGTCCATTTGAGCAAGTGTGTTTGTGCATGTTTGTTGATCTGTATTAATGTCCTAGGATTGTGGTTTGTGTTTTCATGATCCTTTTTGCGAATGCTGTTTTGCGTGAGTAGTTTTGTGCATGATTTTGTACTTTTACTTATGTGCGTATCCTTTGTAGCGAGTGTTTTTGTGCACGTTTCTTGATGCGCATTCGTGTCCTCGAACTGTAGCGGGTATTTTCATGATCGCTGTTGGAATCCAATTTTGACCATGTGCTAGTCCGAATTTGGAAATTTGACATTAGACAGGAATTGTAGCCACCTGAAATAGCTTTCTAATGCCGCCAGAACTAGTCGATTTGGAGTCCGGATGAGAAAGTTATGCTCGACTTCGTGGACACTACCGAAGATGTTGAGGGATCCTCTCTTCTGTTTTGATTTTATTTTCCTAATTGCAACTCTTTTCTTACTCTTTGATCATTTTTGCTTCATGGACACCTAGTTATCAATTTGTACCTATAGAATACTAAATCCACCAATTAAAACAGAAATATAAATTAGTCCATCAAAAAATCCACGTAAACGTAAACGTTGAGTGTTATTTCTACACTCCACTGTATCTTTTGTATCTTGTGTTTTTGCTGTTGTTTGGTTATGCGCATTAAAGTCCTAGTGTTGTACTCCGTGTTTTTAAGAACGTTGTTGCGAATGCACTTTTGCGCATGTTTTTTTACATGTATGCTTGTGCATGTCCATTTGAGCGAGTGTGTTTGTGCATGTTTGTTGATCTGTATTAATGTCCTAGGATTGTGGTTTGTGTTTTCATGATCCTTTTTGCGAATGCTGTTTTGCGTGAGTAGTTTTGTGCATGATTTTGTACTTTTACTTATGTGCGTATCCTTTGTAGCGAGTGTTTTTGTGCATGTTTCTTGATGCGCATTCGTGTCCTCGAACTGTAGCGGGTATTTTCATGATCGCTGTTGGAATACAATTTTGACCATGTTCGAGTCTGAATTTGGAAATTTGACATTAGACAGGAATTGTAGCCACCTGAAATAGCTTTCTAATGCCGCCGCAACCACTCGATTTGGAGTCCGAATGAGAAAGTTATGCTTGACTTCTTGGACACTACCGAAGATGTTGAGGGATCCTCTCTTCTATTTTTATCTTATTTTCCTAATTGCAACTCTTCTCTTACTCTTTGATCATTTTTGCTTCATGGACACCTAATTATCAATTTGTACCAATAGAATACTAAATCCACCAATTAAAACAGAAATATAAATTAGTCCAACAAAAAATCCACGTAAACGTAAACGTTGAGTGTTATTTCTACACTCCACTGTATCTTTTGTATCTTGTGTTTTTGCTGTTGTTTGGTTATGCGCATTAAAGTCCTAGTGTTGTACTCCGCGTTTTTTAAAACTTTGTTGCGAATGCACTTTTGCGCATGTTTTTTTACATGTATGCTTGTGCATGTCCATTTGAGCGAGTGTGTTTGTGCATGTTTGTTGATCTATATTAATGTCCTAGGATTGTGGTTTGTGTTTTCATGATCCTTTTTGCGAATGCTGTTTTGCGTGAGTAGTTTTGTGCATGATTTTGTACTTTTACTTATGTGCGTATCCTTTGTAGCGAGTGTTTTTGTGCATGTTTCTTGATGCGCATTCGTGTCCTCGAACTGTAGCGGGTATTTTCATGATCGCTGTTGGAATACAATTTTGACCATGTTCGAGTCCGAATTTGGAAATTTGACATTAGACAGGAATTGTAGCCACCTGAAATAGCTTTCTAATGCCGCCGGAACCAGTCGATTTGGAGTCCGGATGAGAAAGTTATGCTCGACTTCGTGGACACTACCGAAGATGTTGAGGGATCCTCTCTTCTGTTTTGATTTTATTTTCCTAATTGCAACTCTTTTCTTACTCTTTGATCATTTTTGCTTCATGGACACCTAATCATCAATTTGTACCTATAGAATACTAAATCCACCAATTAAAACAGAAATATAAATTAGTCCATCAAAAAATCCACGTAAACGTAAACGTTGAGTGTTATTTCTACACTCCACTGTATCTTTTGTATCTTGTGTTTTTGCTGTTGTTTGGTTATGCGCATTAAAGTCCTAGTGTTGTACTCCGCGTTTTTAAGAACTTTGTTGCGAATGCACTTTTGCGCATTTTTTTTTACATGTATGCTTGTGCATGTCCATTTGAGCGAGTGTGTTTGTGCATGTTTGTTGATCTGTATTAATGTCCTAGGATTGTGGTTTGTGTTTTCATGATCCTTTTTGCGAATGCTGTTTTGCGTGAGTAGTTTTGTGCATGATTTTGTACTTTTACTTATGTGCGTATCCTTTGTAGCGAGTGTTTTTGTGCACGTTTCTTGATGCGCATTCGTGTCCTCGAACTGTAGCGGGTATTTTCATGATCGCTGTTGGAATACAATTTTGACCATGTTCGAGTTCGAATTTGGAAATTTGACATTAGACAGGAATTGTAGCCACCTGAAATAGCTTTCTAATGCCGCCGGAACCAGTCGATTTGGAGTCCGGATGAGAAAGTTATGCTCGACTTCGTGGACACTACCGAAGATGTTGAGGGATCCTCTCTTCTGTTTTGATTTTATTTTCCTAATTGCAACTCTTTTCTTACTCTTTGATCATTTTTGCTTCATGGACACCTAATTATCAATTTGTACCTATAGAATACTAAATCCACCAATTAAAACAGAAATATAAATTTGTCCATCAAAAAATCCACGTAAACGTAAACGTTGAGTGCTATTTCTACACTCCACTGTATCTTTTGTATCTTGTGTTTTTGCTGTTGTTTGGTTATGCGCATTAAAGTCCTAGTGTTGTACTCCGTGTTTTTAAGAACGTTGTTGCGAATGCACTTTTGCGCATGTTTTTTTACATGTATGCTTGTGCATGTCCATTTGAGCGAGTGTGTTTGTGCATGTTTGTTGATCTGTATTAATGTCCTAGGATTGTGGTTTGTGTTTTCATGATCCTTTTTGCGAATGCAGTTTTGCGTGAGTAGTTTTGTGCATGATTTTGTACTTTTACTAATGTGCGTATCCTTTGTAGCGAGTGTTTTTGTGCATGTTTCTTGATGCGCATTCGTGTCCTCGAACTGTAGCGGGTATTTTCATGATCGCTGTTGGAATACAATTTTGACCATGTTCGAGTCTGAATTTGGAAATTTGACATTAGACAGGAATTGTAGCCACCTGAAATAGCTTTCTAATGCCGCCGGAACCACTCGATTTGGAGTCCGAATGAGAAAGTTATGCTTGACTTCTTGGACACTACCGAAGATGTTGAGGGATCCTCTCTTCTATTTTTATCTTATTTTCCTAATTGCAACTCTTCTCTTACTCTTTGATCATTTTTGCTTCATGGACACCTAATTATCAATTTGTACCAATAGAATACTAAATCCACCAATTAAAACAGAAATATAAATTAGTCCAACAAAAAATCCACGTAAACGTAAACGTTGAGTGTTATTTCTACACTCCACTGTATCTTTTGTATCTTGTGTTTTTGCTGTTGTTTGGTTATGCGCATTAAAGTCCTAGTGTTGTACTCCGCATTTTTAAAAACGTTGTTGCGAATGCACTTTTGCACATGTTTTTTTACATGTATGCTTGGGCATGTCCATTTGAGCGAGTGTGTTTGTGCATGTTTGTTGATTTGTATTAAAGTCCTAGGATTGTAGTTTGTGTTTTCATGATCCTTTTTGCGAATGGTGTTTTGCGTGAGTAGTTTTATGCATGATTTTGTACTTTTACTTATGTGCGTATCCTTTGTAGCGAGTGTTTTTGTGCACGTTTCTTGATGCGCATTCGTGTCCTCGAACTGTAGCGGGTATTTTCATGATCGTTGTTGGAATCCAATTTTGACCATGTGCGAGTCCGAATTTGGAAATTTGACATTATACAGGAATTGTAGCCACCTGAAATAGCTTTCTAATGCCGCCGGAACCAGTCGATTTGGAGTCCGGATGAGAAAGCTATGCTCGACTTCGTGGACACTACCGAAGATGT
Organism: Erythranthe guttata; assembly: GCF_000504015.1. The sequence goes on along the minus strand of NW_012193802.1, from coordinate 139,054 downwards.
TGAGGGATCCTCTCTTCTGTTTTGATTTTATTTTCCTAATTGCAACTCTTTTCTTACTCTTTGATCATTTTTGCTTCATGGACACCTAATTATCAATTTGTACCTATAGAATACTAAATCCACCAATTAAAACAGAAATATAAATTTGTCCATCAAAAAATCCACGTAAACGTAAACGTTGAGTGCTATTTCTACACTCCACTGTATCTTTTGTATCTTGTGTTTTTGCTGTTGTTTGGTTATGCGCATTAAAGTCCTAGTGTTGTACTCCGTGTTTTTAAGAACGTTGTTGCGAATGCACTTTTGCGCATGTTTTTTTACATGTATGCTTGTGCATGTCCATTTGAGCGAGTGTGTTTGTGCATGTTTGTTGATCTGTATTAATGTCCTAGGATTGTGGTTTGTGTTTTCATGATCCTTTTTGCGAATGCTGTTTTGCGTGAGTAGTTTTGTGCATGATTTTGTACTTTTACTTATGTGCGTATCCTTTGTAGCGAGTGTTTTTGTGCACGTTTCTTGATGCGCATTCGTGTCCTCGAACTGTAGCGGGTATTTTCATGATCGCTGTTGGAATACAATTTTGACCATGTTCGAGTCCGAATTTGGAAATTTGACATTAGACAGGAATTGTAGCCACCTGAAATAGCTTTCTAATGCCGCCGGAACCAGTCGATTTGGAGTCCAGATGAGAAAGTTATGCTCGACTTCGTGGACACTACCGAAGATGTTGAGGGATCCTCTCTTCTGTTTTTATTTTATTTTCCTAATTGAAACTCTTTTCTTACTCTTTGATCATTTTTGCTTCATGGACACCTAATTATCAATTTGTACCTATAGAATACTAAATCCACCAATTAAAACAGGAATATATATTTGTCGATCAAAAAATCCACGTAAACGTTAACGTTGAGTGCTATTTCTACACTCCACTGTATCTTTTGTATCTTGTGTTTTTGATGTTGTTTGGTTATGCGCATTAAAGTCCTAGTGTTGTACTCCGTGTTTTTAAGAACGTTGTTGCGAATGCACTTTTGCGCATGTTTTTTTACATGTATGCTTGTGCATGTCCATTTGAGCGAGTGTGTTTGTGCATGTTTGTTGATCTGTATTAATGTCCTAGGATTGTGGTTTGTGTTTTCATGATCCTTTTTGCGAATGCAGTTTTGCGTGAGTAGTTTTGTGCATGATTTTGTACTTTTACTAATGTGCGTATCCTTTGTAGCGAGTGTTTTTGTGCATGTTTCTTGATGCGCATTCGTGTCCTCGAACTGTAGCGGGTATTTTCATGATCGCTGTTGGAATACAATTTTGACCATGTTCGAGTCTGAATTTGGAAATTTGACATTAGACAGGAATTGTAGCCACCTGAAATAGCTTTCTAATGCCGCCGGAACCACTCGATTTGGAGTCCGAATGAGAAAGTTATGCTTGACTTCTTGGACACTACCGAAGATGTTGAGGGATCCTCTCTTCTATTTTTATCTTATTTTCCTAATTGCAACTCTTCTCTTACTCTTTGATCATTTTTGCTTCATGGACACCTAATTATCAATTTGTACCAATAGAATACTAAATCCACCAATTAAAACAGAAATATAAATTAGTCCAACAAAAAATCCACGTAAACGTAAACGTTGAGTGTTATTTCTACACTCCACTGTATCTTTTGTATCTTGTGTTTTTGCTGTTGTTTGGTTATGCGCATTAAAGTCCTAGTGTTGTACTCCGCGTTTTTAAAAACGTTGTTGCGAATGCACTTTTGCGCATGTTTTTTTACATGTATGCTTGGGCATGTCCATTTGAGCGAGTGTGTTTGTGCATGTTTGTTGATTTGTATTAAAGTCCTAGGATTGTAGTTTGTGTTTTCATGATCCTTTTTGCGAATGCTGTTTTGCTTGAGTAGTTTTGTGCATGATTTTGTACTTTTACTTATGTGCGTATCCTTTGTAGCGAGTGTTTTTGTGCACGTTTCTTGATGCGCATTCGTGTCCTCGAACTGTAGCGGGTATTTTCATGATCGTTGTTGGAATCCAATTTTGACCATGTGCGAGTCCGAATTTGGAAATTTGACATTATACAGGAATTGTAGCCACCTGAAATAGCTTTCTAATGCCGCCGGAACCAGTCGATTTGGAGTCCGGATGAGAAAGCTATGCTCGACTTCGTGGACACTACCGAAGATGTTGAGGGATCCTCTCTTCTGTTTTGATTTTATTTTCCTAATTGCAACTCTTTTCTTACTCTTTGATCATTTTTGCTTCATGGACACCTAATTATCAATTTGTACCTATAGAATACTAAATCCACCAATTAAAACAGGAATATATATTTGTCGATCAAAAAATCCACGTAAACGTAAACGTTGAGTGCTATTTCTACACTCCACTGTATCTTTTGTATCTTGTGTTTTTGCTGTTGTTTGGTTATGCGCATTAAAGTCCTAGTGTTGTACTCCGTGTTTTTAAGAACGTTGTTGCGAATGCACTTTTGCGCATGTTTTTTTACATGTATGCTTGTGCATGTCCATTTGAGCGAGTGTGTTTGTGCATGTTTGTTGATCTGTATTAATGTCCTAGGATTGTGGTTTGTGTTTTCATGATCCTTTTTGCGAATGCAGTTTTGCGTGAGTAGTTTTGTGCATGATTTTGTACTTTTACTAATGTGCGTATCCTTTGTAGCGAGTGTTTTTGTGCATGTTTCTTGATGCGCATTCGTGTCCTCGAACTGTAGCGGGTATTTTCATGATCGCTGTTGGAATACAATTTTGACCATGTTCGAGTCTGAATTTGGAAATTTGACATTAGACAGGAATTGTAGCCACCTGAAATAGCTTTCTAATGCCGCCGGAACCACTCGATTTGGAGTCCGGATGAGAAAGTTATGCTTGACTTCTTGGACACTACCGAAGATGTTGAGGGATCCTCTCTTCTATTTTTATCTTATTTTCCTAATTGCAACTCTTCTCTTACTCTTTGATCATTTTTGCTTCATGGACACCTAATTATCAATTTGTACCAATAGAATACTAAATCCACCAATTAAAACAGAAATATAAATTAGTCCAACAAAAAATCCACGTAAACGTAAACGTTGAGTGTTATTTCTACACTCCACTGTATCTTTTGTATCTTGTGTTTTTGCTGTTGTTTGGTTATGCGCATTAAAGTCCTAGTGTTGTACTCCGCGTTTTTAAAAACGTTGTTGCGAATGCACTTTTGCGCATGTTTTTTTACATGTATGCTTGGGCATGTCCATTTGAGCGAGTGTGTTTGTGCATGTTTGTTGATTTGTATTAAAGTCCTAGGATTGTAGTTTGTGTTTTCATGATCCTTTTTGCGAATGGTGTTTTGCGTGAGTAGTTTTATGCATGATTTTGTACTTTTACTTATGTGCGTATCCTTTGTAGCGAGTGTTTTTGTGCACGTTTCTTGATGCGCATTCGTGTCCTCGAACTGTAGCGGGTATTTTCATGATCGTTGTTGGAATCCAATTTTGACCATGTGCGAGTCCGAATTTGGAAATTTGACATTATACAGGAATTGTAGCCACCTGAAATAGCTTTCTAATGCCGCCGGAACCAGTCGATTTGGAGTCCGGATGAGAAAGTTATGCTCGACTTCGTGGACACTACCGAAGATGTTGAGGGATCCTCTCTTCTGTTTTGATTTTATTTTCCTAATTGCAACTCTTTTCTTACTCTTTGATCATTTTTGCTTCATGGACACCTAATTATCAATTTGTACCTATAGAATACTAAATCCACCAATTAAAACAGAAATATAAATTTGTCCATCAAAAAATCCACGTAAACGTAAACGTTGAGTGCTATTTCTACACTCCACTGTATCTTTTGTATCTTGTGTTTTTGCTGTTGTTTGGTTATGCGCATTAAAGTCCTAGTATTGTACTCCGTGTTTTTAAGAACGTTGTTGCGAATGCACTTTTGCGCATGTTTTTTTACATGTATGCTTGTGCATGTCCATTTGAGCGAGTGTGTTTGTGCATGTTTGTTGATCTGTATTAATGTCCTAGGATTGTGGTTTGTGTTTTCATGATCCTTTTTGCGAATGCTGTTTTGCGTGAGTAGTTTTGTGCATGATTTTTTACTTTTACTTATGTGTGTATCCTTTGTAGCGAGTGTTTTTGTGCATGTTTCTTGATGCGCATTCGTGTCCTCGAACTGTAGCGGGTATTTTCATGATCGCTGTTGGAAAATAATTTTGACCATGTTCGAGTCCGAATTTGGAAATTTGACATTAGACAGGAATTGTAGCCACCTGAAATAGCTTTCTAATGCCGCCGGAACCAGTCGATTTGGAGTCCGGATGAGAAAGTTATGCTCGACTTCGTGGACACTACCGAAGATGTTGAGGGATCCTCTCTTCTGTTTTGATTTTATTTTCCTAATTGCAACTCTTTTCTTACTCTTTGATCATTTTTTCTTCATGGACACCTAATCATCAATTTGTACCTATAGAATACTAAACCAACCAATTAAAACAGAAATATAAATTTGTCCATCAAAAAATCCACGTAAACGTAAACGTTGAGTGTTATTTCCACACTCCAATGTATCTTTTGTATCTTGTGTTTTTGCTGTTGTTTGGGTATGCGCATTAAAGTCCTAGTGTTGTACTCCGTGTTTTTAAGAACGTTGTTGCGAATGCACTTTTGCGCATGTTTTTTTACATGTATGCTTGTGCATGTCCATTTGAGCGAGTGTGTTTGTGCATGTTTGTTGATTCGTATTAATGTCCTAGGATTGTAGTTTGTGTTTTCATGATACTTTTTGCGAATGCAGTTTTGCGTGAGTAGTTTTGTGCATGATTTTGTACTTTTACTAATGTGCGTATCCTTTGTAGCGAGTGTTTTTGTGCATGTTTCTTGATGCGCATTCGTGTCCTCGAACTGTAGCGGGTATTTTCATGATCGCTGTTGGAATACAATTTTGACCATGTTCGAGTCCGAATTTGGAAATTTGACATTAGACAGGAATTGTAGCCACCTGAAATAGCTTTCTAATGCCGCCGGAACCACTCGATTTGGAGTCCGGATTAGAAAGTTATGCTTGACTTCTTGGACACTACCGAAGATGTTGAGGGATCCTCTCTTCTATTTTTATCTTATTTTCCTAATTGCAACTCTTCTCTTACTCTTTGATCATTTTTGCTTCATGGACACCTAATTATCAATTTGTACCAATAGAATACTAAATCCACCAATTAAAACAGAAATATAAATTAGTCCAACAAAAAATCCACGTAAACGTAAACGTTGAGTGTTATTTCTACACTCCACTGTATCTTTTGTATCTTGTGTTTTTGCTGTTGTTTGGTTATGCGCATTAAAGTCCTAGTGTTGTACTCCGCGTTTTTTAAAACTTTGTTGCGAATGCACTTTTGCGCATGTTTTTTTACATGTATGCTTGTGCATGTCCATTTGAGCGAGTGTGTTTGTGCATGTTTGTTGATTTGTATTAAAGTCCTAGGATTGTAGTTTGTGTTTTCAAGATCATTTTTGCGAATGCTGTTTTGCGTGAGTAGTTTTGTGCATGATTTTGTACTTTTACTTATGTGCGTATCCTTTGTAGCGAGTGTTTTTGTGCACGTTTCTTGATGCGCATTCGTGTCCTCGAACTGTAGCAGGTATTTTCATGATCGCTGTTGGAATCCAATTTTGACCATGTTCGAGTCCGAATTTGGAAATTTGACATTAGACCGGAATTGTAGCCACCTGAAATAGCTTTCTAATGCCGCCGGAACCAATCGATTTGGAGTCCGGATGAGAAAGTTATGCTCGACTTCGTGGACACTACCGAAGATGTTGAGGGATCCTCTCTTCTGTTTTGATTTTATTTTCCTAATTGCAACTCTTTTCTTACTCTTTGATCATTTTTGCTTCATGGACACCTAATCATCAATTTGTACCTATAGAATACTAAATCCACCAATTAAAACAGAAATATAAATTAGTCCAACAAAAAATCCACGTAAACGTAAACGTTGAGTGTTATTTCTACACTCCACTGTATCTTTTGTATCTTGTGTTTTTGCTGTTGTTTGGTTATGCGCATTAAAGTCCTAGTGTTGTACTCCGTGTTTTTAAGAACGTTGTTGCGAATGCACTTTTGCGCATGTTTTTTTACATGTATGCTTGTGCATGTCCATTTGAGCGAGTGTGTTTGTGCATGTTTGTTGATTTGTATTAAAGTCCTAGGATTGTAGTTTGTGTTTTCATGATCCTTTTTGCGAATGCTGTTTTGCGTGAGTAGTTTTGTGCATGATTTTGTACTTTTACTTATGTGCGTATCCTTTGTAGCGAGTGTTTTTGTGCACGTTTCTTGATGCGCATTCGTGTCCTCGAACTGTAGCGGGTATTTTCATGATCGCTGTTGGAATCCAATTTTGACCATGTGCGAGTCCGAATTTGGAAATTTGACATTAGACAGGAATTGTAGCCACCTGAAATAGCTTTCTAATGCCGCTAGAACCACTCGATTTGGAGTCCGGATGAGAAAGTTATGCTCGACTTCGTGGACACTACCGAAGATGTTGTTGAGGGATCGTCTCTTCTATTTTAATTTTATTTTCCTAATTGCAACTCTTCTCTTACTCTTTAATCATTTTTGCTTCATGGACACCTAATTATCAATTTTTACCTATAGAATACTAAATCCACCAATTAAAACAGAAATATAAATTAGTCCATAAAAAAAAAATCCACGTAAACGTAAACGTTGAGTGTTATTTCTACACTCCACTGTAGCTGTTGCATCTTGTGTTGCTGCTGTTGTGTGGTTATGCGCATTAAAGTCCTAGTGTTGTACTCCGTGCTTTTAAGAACGTTGTTGCGAATGCACTTTTGCGCATGTTTTTTTACATGTATGCTTGTGCATGTCCGTTTGAGCGAGTGTGTTTGTGCATGTTTGTTGATTTGTATTAGTGTCCTAGGATTGTAGTTTGTGTTTTCATGATCATTTTTGCGAATGTTGTTTTGCGTGAGTAGTTTTGTGCATGATTTTGTACTTTTGCTTATGTGCGTATCCTTTGTAACGAGTGTTTTTGTGCACGTTTCTTGATGCGCATTCGTGTCCTCGAACTGTAGCGGGTATTTTCATGATCGCTGTTGGAATCCAATTTTGACCATGTTCGAGTCTGAATTTGGATATTTGACATTAGACAGGAATTGTAGCCACCTGAAATAGCTTTCCAATGCCGCTAGAACCACTCGATTTGGAGTCCGGATGAGAAAGTTATGCTCGACTTCGTGGACACTACCGAAGATGTTGTTGAGGGATCCTCTCTTCTATTTTAATTTTATTTTCCTAATTGCAACTCTTCTCTTACTCTTTAATCATTTTTGCTTCATGGACACCTAATTATCAATTTGTACCTATAGAATACTAAATCCACCAATTAAAACAGAATTATAAATTAGTCCATCAAAAAATCCTCGTAAACGTAAACGTTGAGTGTTATTTCTACACTCCACTGTATCTTTTGTATCTTGTGTTTTTGCTGTTGCTTGGTTATGCGCATTAAAGTCCTAGTGTTGTACTCCGTGCTTTTAAGAACGTTGTTGCAAATGCAGTTTTGCGCATGTTTTTTTACATGTATGCTTGTGCATGTCCATTTGAGCGAGTGTGTTTGTGCATGTTTGTTGATTTGTATTAATGTCCTAGGATTGTAGTTTGTGTTTTCATGATCATTTTTGCGAATCTTGTTTTGCGTGAGTAGTTTTGTGCATGATTTTGTACTTTTACTTATGTGTGTATCCTTTGTAGCGAGTGTTTTTGTGCACGTTTCTTGATGCGCATTCGTGTCCTCGAACTGTAGCGGGTATTTTCATGATTGCTGTTGGAATCCAATTTTGACCATGTTCGAGTCCGAATTTGGAAATTTGACATTAGACATGAATTGTAGCCACCTGAAATAGCTTTCCAATGCCGCTGGAACCACTCGATTTGGAGTCCGGATGAGAAAGTTATGCTCGACTTCGTGGACACTACCGATCATATTACTAGGGTGAGGAGGCTATTTTAATTTTATTTTCCTAATTGCAACTCTTCTCTTACTCTTTAATCATGGATTGCTTCATGGACACCTAATTATCAATTTTTACCTATAGAATACTAAATCCACCAATTAAAACAGAAATATAAATTAGTCCATCAAAAAAAAAATCCACGTAAACGTAAACGTTGAGTGTTATTTCTACACTCCACTGTAGCTTTTGCATCTTGTGTTTTTGCTGTTGTTTGGTTATGCGCATTAAAGTCCTAGTGTTGTACTCCGTGCTTTTAAGAACGTTGTTGCGAATGCACTTTTGCGCATGTTTTTTTACATGTATGCTTGTGCATGTCCGTTTGAGCGAGTGTGTTTGTGCATGTTTGTTGATTTGTATTAATGTCCTAGGATTGTAGTTTGTGTTTTCATGATCATTTTTGCGAATGTTGTTTTGCGTGAGTAGTTTTGTGCATGATTTTGTACTTTTGCTTATGTGCGTATCCTTTGTAACGAGTGTTTTTGTGCACGTTTCTTGATGCGCATTCGTGTCCTCGAACTGTAGCGGGTATCATCATGATCGCTGTTGGAATCCAATGTCGACCATGTTCGAGTCTGAATTTGGATATTTGACATTAGACAGGAATTGTAGCCACCTGAAATAGCTTTCTAATGCCGCCGGAACCAGTCGATTTGGGGTCAGGATGAGAAAGTTATGCTCGACTTCGTGGACACTACCGAAGATGTTGAGGGATCCTCTCTTCTATTTTGATTTTATTTTCCTAATTGCAACTCTTTTCTTACTCTTTGATCGTTTTTGCTTCATGGACACCTAATTATCAATTTGTACTTATGGAATACTAAATCCACCAATTAAAACAGAAATATAAATTAGTCCATCAAAAAATCCACGTAAACGTAAACGTTGAGTGTTATTTCTACACTCCACTGTATCTTTTGTATCTTGTGTTTTTGCTGTTGTTTGGTTATGCGCATTAAAGTCCTAGTGTTGTACTCCGTGTTTTTAAGAACGTTGTTGCGAATGCACTTTTGCGCATGTTTTTTTACATGTATGCTTGTGCATGTCCATTTGAGCGACTGTGTTTGTGCATGTTTGTTGATCTGTATTAATGTCCTAGGATTGTGGTTTGTGTTTTCATGATCCTTTTTGCGAATGCAGTTTTGCGTGAGTAGTTTTGTGCATGATTTTGTACTTTTACTAATGTGCGTATCCTTTGTAGCGAGTGTTTTTGTGCATGTTTCTTGATGCGCATTCGTGTCCTCGAACTGTAGCGGGTATTTTCATGATCGCTGTTGGAATACAATTTTGACCATGTTCGAGTCCGAATTTGGAAATTTGACATTAGACAGGAATTGTAGCCACCTGAAATAGCTTTCTAATGCCGCCAGAACCACTCGATTTGGAGTCCGGATTAGAAAGTTATGCTTGACTTCTTGGACACTACCGAAGATGTTGAGGGATCCTCTCTTCTATTTTTATCTTATTTTCCTAATTGCAACTCTTCTCTTACTCTTTGATCATTTTTGCTTCATAGACACCTAATTATCAATTTGTACCAATAGAATACTAAATCCACCAATTAAAACAGAAATATAAATTAGTCCAACAAAAAATCCACGTAAACGTAAACGTTGAGTGTTATTTCTACACTCCACTGTATCTTTTGTATCTTGTGTTTTTGCTGTTGTTTGGTTATGCGCATTAAAGTCCTAGTGTTGTACTCCGTGTTTTTAAAAACGTTGTTGCGAATGCACTTTTGCGCATGTTTTTTTACATGTATGCTTGTGCATGTCCATTTGAGCGAGTGTGTTTGTGCATGTTTGTTGATTTGTATTAAAGTCCTAGGATTGTAGTTTGTGTTTTCATGATCCTTTTTGCGAATGCTGTTTTGCTTGAGTAGTTTTGTGCATGATTTTGTACTTTAACTTATGTGCGTATCCTTTGTAGCGAGTGTTTTTGTGCACGTTTCTTGATGCGCATTCGTGTCCTCGAACTGTAGCAGGTATTTTCATGATCGCTGTTGGAATCCAATTTTGACCATGTGCGAGTCCGAATTTGGAAATTTGACATTATACAGGAATTCTAGCCACCTGAAATAGCTTTCTAATGCCGCCGGAACCAGTCGATTTGGAGTCCGGATGAGAAAGTTATGCTCGACTTCGTGGACACTACCGAAGATGTTGAGGGATCCTCTCTTCTGTTTTGATTTTATTTTCCTAATTGCAACTCTTTTCTTACTCTTTGATCATTTTTGCTTCATGGACACCTAATCATCAATTTGTACCTATAGAATACTAAATCCACCAATTAAAACAGAAATATAAATTAGTCCATCAAAAAATCCACGTAAACGTAAACGTTGAGTGCTATTTCTACACTCCACTGTATCTTTTGTATCTTGTGTTTTTGCTGTTGTTTGGTTATGCGCATTAAAGTCCTAGTGTTGTACTCCGTGTTTTTAAGAACGTTGTTGCGAATGCACTTTTGCCCATGTTTTTTTACATGTATGCTTGTGCATGTCCATTTGAGCGAGTGTGTTTGTGCATGTTTGTTGATCTGTATTAATGTCCTAGGATTGTGGTTTGTGTTTTCATGATCCTTTTTGCGAATGCAGTTTTGCGTGAGTAGTTTTGTGCATGATTTTGTACTTTTACTTATGTGCGTATCCTTTGTAGCGAGTGTTTTTGTGCACGTTTCTTGATGCGCATTCGTGTCCTTGAACTGTAACGGGTATTTTCATGATCGCTGTTGGAATACAATTTTGACCATGTTCGAGTCCGAATTTGGAAATTTGACATTAGACATGAATTGTAGCCACCTGAAATAGCTTTCTAATGCCGCCGGAACCAGTCGATTTGGAGTCCGGATGAGAAAGTTATGCTCGACTTCGTGGACACTACCGAAGATGTTGAGGGATCCTCTCTTCTATTTTGATTTTATTTTCCTAATTGCAACTCTTTTCTTACTCTTTGATCATTTTTGCTTCATGGACACCTAATTATCAATTTGTACCTATAGAATACTAAATCCACCAATTAAAACAGAAATATAAATTAGTCCATCAAAAAATCCACGTAAACGTAAACGTTGAGTGCTATTTCTACACTCCACTGTATCTTTTGTATCTTGTGTTTTTGTTGTTGTTTGGTTATGCGCATTAAAGTCCTAGTATTGTACTCCGTGTTTTTAAGAACGTTGTTGCGAATGCACTTTTGCGCATGTTTTTTTACATGTATGCTTGTGCATGTCCATTTGAGCGAGTGTGTTTGTGCATGTTTGTTGATCTGTATTAATGTCCTAGGATTGTGGTTTGTGTTTTCATGATCCTTTTTGCGAATGCAGTTTTGCGTGAGTAGTTTTGTGCATGATTTTGTACTTTTACTTATGTGCGTATCCTTTGTAGCGAGTGTTTTTGTGCATGTTTCTTGATGCGCATTCGTGTCCTCGAACTGTAGCGGGTATTTTCATGATCGCTGTTGGAATACAATTTTGACCATGTTCGAGTCCGAATTTGGAAATTTGACATTAGACAGGAATTGTAGCCACCTGAAATAGCTTTCTAATGCCGCCGGAACCAGTCGATTTGGAGTCCGGATGAGAAAGTTATGCTCGACTTCGTGGACACTACCGAAGATGTTGAGGGATCCTCTCTTCTATTTTTATCTTATTTTCCTAATTGCAACTCTTTTCTTACTCTTTGATCATTTTTGCTTCATGGACACCTAATTATCAATTTGTACCTATAGAATACTAAATCCACCAATTAAAACAGAAATATAAATTAGTCCATCAAAAAATCCACGTAAACGTAAACGTTGAGTGCTATTTCTACACTCCACTGTATCTTTTGTATCTTGTGTTTTTGCTGTTGTTTGGTTATGCGCATTAAAGTCCTAGTGTTGTACTCCGTGTTTTTAAGAACGTTGTTGCGAATGCACTTTTGCGCATGTTTTTTTACATGTATGCTTGTGCATGTCCATTTGAGCGAGTGTGTTTGTGCATGTTTGTTGATCTGTATTAATGTCCTAGGATTGTGGTTTGTGTTTTCATGATCCTTTTTGCGAATGCAGTTTTGCGTGAGTAGTTTTGTGCATGATTTTGTACTTTTACTTATGTGCGTATCCTTTGTAGCGAGTGTTTTTGTGCACGTTTCTTGATGCGCATTCGTGTCCTTGAACTGTAACGGGTATTTTCATGATCGCTGTTGGAATACAATTTTGACCATGTTCGAGTCCGAATTTGGAAATTTGACATTAGACAGGAATTGTAGCCACCTGAAATAGCTTTCTAATGCCGCCGGAACCAGTCGATTTGGAGTCCGGATGAGAAAGTTATGCTCGACTTCGTGGACACTACCGAAGATGTTGAGGGATCCTCTCTTCTATTTTGATTTTATTTTCCTAATTGCAACTCTTTTCTTACTCTTTGATCATTTTTGCTTCATGGACACCTAATCATCAATTTGTACCTATAGAATCCTAAATCCCCCAATACCACAGAAATATAAATTTGTCCATCAAAAAATCCACGTAAACGTAAACGTTGAGTGTTATTTCCACACTCCATTGTATCTTTTGTATCTTGTGTTTTTGTTGTTGTTTGGTTATGCGCATTAAAGTCCTAGTGTTGTACTCCGTGTTTTTAAGAACGTTGTTGCGAATGCACTTTTGCGCATGTTTTTTTATATGTATGCTTGTGCATGTCCATTTGAGCGAGTGTGTTTGTGCATGTTTGTTGATGTGTATTAATGTCCTAGGATTGTAGTTTGTGTTTTCATGATCCTTTTTGCGAATGCAGTTTTGCGTGAGTAGTTTTGTGCATGATTTTGTACTTTTACTTATGTGCGTATCCTTTGTAGCGAGTGTTTTTGTGCACGTTTCTTGATGCGCATTCGTGTCCTCGAACTGTAGCGGGTATTTTCATGATCGCTGTTGGAATACAATTTTGACCATGTGCGAGTCCGAATTTGGAAATTTGACATAAGACAGGAATTGTAGCCACCTGAAATAGCTTTCTAATGCCGCAGGAACCAGTCGATTTGGAGTCCGGATGGGAAAGTTATGCTCGACTTCGTGGACACTACCGAAGATGTTGAGGGATCCTCTCTTCTGTTTTGATTTTATTTTCCTAATTGCAACTCTTTTCTTACTCTTTGATCATTTTTGCTTCATGGACACCTAATCATCAATTTGTACCTATAGAATACTAAATCCACCAATTAAAACAGAAATATAAATTTGTCCATCAAAAAATCCACGTAAACGTAAACGTTGAGTGTTATTTCCACACTCCATTGTATCTTTTGTATCTTGTGTTTTTGTTGTTGTTTGGTTATGCGCATTAAAGTCCTAGTGTTGTACTCCGTGTTTTTAAGAACGTTGTTGCGAATGCACTTTTGCGCATGTTTTTTTATATGTATGCTTGTGCATGTCCATTTGAGCGAGTGTGTTTGTGCATGTTTGTTGATGTGTATTAATGTCCTAGGATTGTAGTTTGTGTTTTCATGATCCTTTTTGCGAATGCAGTTTTGCGTGAGTAGTTTTGTGCATGATTTTGTACTTTTACTTATGTGCGTATCCTTTGTAGCGAGTGTTTTTGTGCACGTTTCTTGATGCGCATTCGTGTCCTCGAACTGTAGCGGGTATTTTCATGATCGCTGTTGGAATACAATTTTGACCATGTTCGAGTCCGAATTTGGAAATTTGACATTAGACAGGAATTGTAGCCACCTGAAATAGCTTTCTAATGCCGCCGGAACCAGTCGATTTGGAGTCCGGATGAGAAAGTTATGCTCGACTTCGTGGACACTACCGAAGATGTTGAGGGATCCTCTCTTCTGTTTTGATTTTATTTTCCTAATTGCAACTCTTTTCTTACTCTTTGATCATTTTTGCTTCATGGACACCTAATTATCAATTTGTACCTATAGAATACTAAATCCACCAATTAAAACAGAAATATAAATTAGTCCATCAAAAAATCCACGTAAACGTAAACGTTGAGTGCTATTTCTACACTCCACTGTATCTTTTGTATCTTGTGTTTTTGCAGTTGTTTGGTAATGCGCATTAAAGTCCTAGTGTTGTACTCCGTGTTTTTAAGAACGTTGTTGCGAATGCACTTTTGCGCATGTTTTTTTACATGTATGCTTGTGCATGTCCATTTGAGCGAGTGTGTTTGTGCATGTTTGTTGATCTGTATTAATGTCCTAGGATTGTGGTTTGTGTTTTCATGATCCATTTTGCGAATGCAGTTTTGCGTGAGTAGTTTTGTGCATGATTTTGTACTTTTACTAATGTGCGTATCCTTTGTAGCGAGTGGTTTTGTGCACGTTTCTTGATGCGCATTCGTGTCCTCGAACTGTAGCGGGTATTTTCATGATCGCTGTTGGAATACAATTTTGACCATGTTAAGACAGGAATTGTAGCCACCTGAAATAGCTTTCTAATGCCGCAGGAACCAGTCGATTTGGAGTCCGGATGAGAAAGTTATGCTCGACTTCGTGGACACTACCGAAGATGTTGAGGGATCCTCTCTTCTGTTTTGATTTTATTTTCCTCATTGCAACTCTTTTCTTACTCTTTGATCATTTTTGCTTTATGGACACCTAATCATCAATTTGTACCTATAGAATACTAAATCCACCAATTAAAACAGAAATATAAATTAGTCCATCAAAAAATCCACGTAAACATAAACGTTGAGTGTTATTTCCACACTCCACTGTATCTTTTGTATCTTGTGTTTTTGCTGTTGTTTGGTTATGCGCATTAAAGTCCTAGTGTTGTACTCCGTGTTTTTAAGAACGTTGTTGCGAATGCACTTTTGCGCATGTTTTTTTACATGTATGCTTGTGCATGTCCATTTGAGCGAGTGTGTTTGTGCATGTTTGTTGATTTATATTAATGTCCTAGGATTGTAGTTTGTGTTTTCATGATCCTTTTTGCGAATGCAGTTTTGCGTGAGTAGTTTTGTGCATGATTTTGTACTTTTACTTATGTGCGTATCCTTTGTAGCGAGTGTTTTTGTGCATGTTTCTTGATGCGCATTCGTGTCCTCGAACTGTAGCGGGTACTTTCATGATCGCTGTTGGAATACAATTTTGAACATGTGCGAGTCCGAATTTGGAAATTTGACATTAGACACGAATTGTAGCCACCTGAAATAGCTTTCTAATGCCGTCGGAACCAGTCGATTTGGAGTCCGGATGAGAAAGTTATGCTCGACTTCGTGGACACTACCGAAGATGTTGAGGGATCCACTCTTCTGTTTTGATTTTATTTTCCTAATTGCAACTCTTTTCTTACTCTTTGATCATTTTTGCTTCATGGACACCTAATTATCAATTTGTACCTATAGAATACTAAATCCACCAATTAAAACAGAAATATAAATTAGTCCATCAAAAAATCCCTGTAAACGTAAACGTTGAGTGTTATTTCCACACTCCACTGTATCTTTTGTATCTTGTGTTTTTGCTGTTGTTTGGTTATGCGCATTAAAGTCCTAGTGTTGTACTCCGTGTTTTAAAGAACGTTGTTGCGAATGCACTTTTGCGCATGTTTTTTTACATGTATGCTTGTGCATGTCCATTTGAGCGAGTGTTTGTGCATGTTTGTTGATCTGTATTAATGTCCTAGGATTGTGGTTTGTGTTTTCATGATCCTTTTTGCGAATGCAGTTTTGCGTGAGTAGTTTTGTGCATGATTTTGTACTTTTACTTATGTGCGTATCCTTTGTAGCGAGTGTTTTTGTGCACGTTTCTTGATGCGCATTCGTGTCCTCGAACTGTAGCGGGTATTTTCATGATCGCTGTTGGAATACAATTTTGACCATGTTCGAGTCTGAATTTGGAAATTTGACATTAGACAGGAATTGTAGCCACCTAAAATAGCTTTCTAATGCCGCCAGAACCAGTCGATTTGGAGTCCGGATGAGAAAGTTATGCTCGACTTCGTGGACACTACCGAAGATGTTGAGGGATCCTCTCTTCTGTTTTGATTTTATTTTCCTAATTGCAACTCTTTTCTTACTCTTTGATCATTTTTGCTTCATGGACACCTAATTATCAATTTGTACCTATAGAATACTAAATCCACCAATTAAAACAGAAATATAAATTTGTCCATCAAAAAATCCACGTAAACGTAAACGTTGATTGTTATTTCCACACTCCACTGTATCTTTTGTATCTTGTGTTTTTGCTGTTGTTTGGTTATGCGCATTAAAGTCCTAGTGTTGTACTCCGTGTTTTTAAGAACGTTGTTGCGAATGCACTTTTGCGCATGTTTTTTTACATGTATGCTTGTGCATGTCCATTTGAGCGAGTGTGTTTGTGCATGTTTGTTGATCTGTATTAATGTCCTAGGATTGGGGTTTGTGTTTTCATGTTCCTTTTTGCGAATGCAGTTTTGCGTGAGTAGTTTTGTGCATGATTTTGTACTTTTACTAATGTGCGTATCCTTTGTAGCGAGTGTTTTTGTGCACGTTTCTTGATGCGCATTCGTGTCCTCGAACTGTAGCGGGTATTTTCATGATCGCTGTTGGAATACAATTTTGACCATGTTCGAGTCCGAATTTGGAAATTTGACATAAGACAGGAATTGTAGCCACCTGAAATAGCTTTCTCATGCCACAGGAACCAGTCGATTTGGAGTCCGGATGAGAAAGTTATGCTCGACTTCGTGGACACTACCGAAGATGTTGAGGGATCCTCTCTTCTGTTTTGATTTTATTTTCCGAATTGCAACTCTTTTCTTACTCTTTGATCATTTTTGCTTCATGGACACCTAATCATCAATTTGTACCTATAGAATACTAAATCCACCAATTAAAACAGAAATATAAATTTGTCCATCAAAAAATCCACGTAAACGTAAACGTTGAGTGTTATTTCCACACTCCACTGTATCTTTTGTATCTTGTGTTTTTGTTGTTATTTGGTTATGCGCATTAAAGTCCTAGTGTTGTACTCCGTGTTTTTAAGAACGTTGTTGCGAATGCACTTTTGCGCATGTTTTTTTACATGTATGCTTGTGCATGTCCATTTGAGCGAGTGTGTTTGTGCATGTTTGTTGATGTGTATTAATGTCCTAGGATTGTAGTTTGTGTTTTCATGATCCTTTTTGCGAATGCAGTTTTGCGTGAGTAGTTTTGTGCATGATTTTGTACTTTTACTTATGTGCGTATCCTTTGTAGCGAGTGTTTTTGTGCACGTTTCTTGATGCGCATTCGTGTCCTCGAACTGTAGCGGGTATTTTCATGATCGCTGTTGGAATACAAATTTGACCATGTTCGAGTCTGAATTTGGAAATTTGACATTAGACAGGATTTGTAGCCACCTGAAATAGCTTTCTAATGCCGCTATAACCAGTCGATTTGGAGTCCGGATGAGAAAGTTATGCTCGACTTCGTGGACACTACCGAAGATGTTGGGGGATCCTCTCTTCTGTTTTGATTTTATTTTCCTAATTGCAACTCTTTTCTTACTCTTTGATCATTTTTGCTTCATGGACACCTAATTATCAATTTGTACCTATAGAATACTAAATCCACCAATTAAAACAGAAATATAAATTAGTCCATCAAAAAATCCACGTAAACGTAAACGTTGAGTGCTATTTCTACACTCCACTGTATCTTTTGTATCTTGTGTTTTTGCTGTTGTTTGGTTATGCGCATTAAAGTCCTAGTGTTGTACTCCGTGTTTTTAAGAACGTTGTTGCAAATGCACTTTTGCGCATGTTTTTTTACATGTATGCTTGTGCATGTCCATTTGAGCGAGTGTGTTTGTGCATGTTTGTTGATTTGTATTAATGTCCTAGGATTGTAGTTTGTGTTTTCATGATCCTTTTTGCGAATGCAGTTTTGCGTGAGTAGTTTTGTGCATGATTTTGTACTTCTACTTATGTGCGTATCCTTTGTAGCGAGTGTTTTTGTGCACGTTTCTTGATGCGCATTCGTGTCCTCGAACTGTAGCGGGTATTTTCATGATCGTTGTTGGAATACAATTTTGACCATGTTCGAGTCCGAATTTGGAAATTTGACATTAGACAGGAATTGTAGCCACCTGAAATAGCTTTCTAATGCGGCCGGAACCAGTTGATTTGGAGTCCGGATGAGAAAGTTATGCTCGACTTCGTGGACACTACCGAAGATGTTGAGGGATCCTCTCTTCTGTTTTGATTTTATTTTCCTAATTGCAACTCTTTTCTTACTATTTGATCATTTTTGCTTCATGGACACCTAATTATCAATTTTTACCTATAGAATACTAAATCCACCAATTAAAACAGAAATATAAATTAGTCCATCAAAAAATCCACGTAAACGTAAACGTTGAGTGCTATTTCTACACTCCACTGTATCTTTTGTATCTTGTGTTTTTGCTGTTGTTTGGTTATGCGCATTAAAGTCCTAGTGTTGTACTCCGTGTTTTTAAGAACGTTGTTGCGAATGCACTTTTGCGCATGTTTTTTTACATGTATGCTTGTGCATGTCCATTTGAGCGAGTGTGTTTGTGCATGTTTGTTGATCTGTATTAATGTCCTAGGATTGTGGTTTGTGTTTTCATGATCCTTTTTGCGAATGCAGTTTTGCGTGAGTAGTTTTGTGCATGATTTATTACTTTTACTAATGTGCGTATCCTTTGTAGCGAGTGTTTTTGTGCATGTTTCTTGATGCGCATTCGTGTCCTCGAACTGTAGCGTGTATTTTCATGATCGCTGTTGGAATACAATTTTGACCATGTTCGAGTTCGAATTTGGAAATTTGACATTAGACAGGAATTGTAGCCACCTGAAATAGCTTTCTAATGCCGCAGGAACCAGTCGATTTGGAGTCCGGATGAGAAAGTTATGCTCGACTTCGTGGACACTACCGAATATGTTGAGGGATCCTCTCTTCTGTTTGATTTTATTTTCCTAATTGCAACTCTTTACTTACTCTTTGATCATTTTTGCTTCACGGACACCTAATCATCATTTTGTACCTATAGAATACTAAATCCACCAATTAAAACAGAAATATAAATTAGTCCATCAAAAAATCCACGTAAACGTAAACGTTGAGTGTTATTTCTACACTCCACTGTATCTTTTGTATCTTGTGTTTTTGCTGTTGTTTGGTTATGCGCATTAAAGTCCTAGTGTTGTACTCCGTGTTTTTAAGAACGTTGTTGCGAATGCACTTTTGCGCATGTTTTTTTACATGTATGCTTGTGCATGTCCATTTGAGCGAGTGTGTTTGTGCATGTTTGTTGATTTGTATTAATGTCCTAGGATTGTAGTTTGTGTTTTCATGATCCTTTTTGCGAATGCAGTTTTGCGTGAGTAGTTTTGTGCATGATTTTGTACTTCTACTTATGTGCGTATCCTTTGTAGCGAGTGTTTTTGTGCACGTTTCTTGATGCGCATTCGTGTCCTCGAACTGTAGCGGGTATTTTCATGATCGTTGTTGGAATACAATTTTGACCATGTTCGAGTCCGAATTTTGAAATTTGACATTAGACAGGAATTGTAGCCACCTGAAATAGCTTTCTAATGCCGCCGGACCCAGTTGATTTGGAGTCCGGATGAGAAAGTTATGCTCGACTTCGTGGACACTACCGAAGATGTTGAGGGATCCTCTCTTCTATTTTGATTTTATTTTCCTAATTGCAACTCTTTTCTTACTCTTTGGTCATTTTCACTTCATGGACACATAATTATCAATTTGTACCTATAGAATACTAAATCCACCAATTAAAACAGAAATATAAATTAGTCCATCAAAAAATCCACTTAAACGTAAACGTTGAGTGTTATTTATACACTCCACTGTATCTTTTGTATCTTGTGTTTTGGCTGTTGTTTGGTTATGCGCATTAAAGTCCTAGTGTTGTACTCCGTGTTTTTAAGAACGTTGTTGCAAATGCACTTTTGCGCATGTTTTTTTACATGTATGCTTGTGCATGTCCATTTGAGCGAGTGTGTTTGTGCATGTTTGTTGATCTGTATTAATGTCCTAGGATTGTGGTTTGTGTTTTCATGATCCTTTTTGCGAATGCAGTTTTGCGTGAGTAGTTTTGTGCATGATTTTGTACTTTTACTAATGTGCGTATCCTTTGTAGCCAGTGTTTTTGTGCATGTTTCTTGATGCGCATTCGTGTCCTCGAACTGTAGCGGGTATTTTCATGATCGCTGTTGGAATACAATTTTGACCATGTTCGAGTCCGAATTTGGAAATTTGACATTAGACAGAAATTGTAGCCACTTGAAATAGCTTTCTAATGCCGCTGGAACCAGTCGATTTGGAGTCCGGATGAGAAAGTTATGCTCGACTTCGTGGACACTACCGAATATGTTGAGGGATCCTCTCTTCTGTTTTGATTTTATTTTCCTAATTGCAACTCTTTTCTTACTCTTTGATCATTTTTGCTTCACGGACACCTAATCATCAATTTGTACCTATAGAATACTAAATCCACCAATTAAAACAGAAATATAAATTTGTCCATCAAAAAATCCACATAAACGTAAACGTTGAGTATTATTTCTACACTCCACTGTATCTTTTGTATCTTGTGTTTTTGCTGTTGTTTGGTTATGCGCATTAAAGTCCTAGTGTTGTACTCCGTGTTTTTAAGAACGTTGTTGCGAATTCACTTTTGCGCATGTTTTTTTACATGTATGCTTGTGCATGTCCATTTGAGCGAGTGTGTTTGTGCATGTTTGTTGATTTGTATTAATGTCCTAGGATTGTAGTTTGTGTTTTCATGATCCTTTTTGCGAATGCAGTTTTGCGTTAGTAGTTTTGTGCATGATTTTGTACTTTTACTAATGTGCGTATCCTTTGTAGCGAGTGGTCTTGTGCACGTTTCTTGATGCGCATTCGTGTCCTCGAACTGTAGCGGGTATTTTCATGATCGCTGTTGGAATACAATTTTGACCATGTTCGAGTCCGAATTTGGAAATTTGACATAAGACAGGAATTGTAGCCACCTGAAATAGCTTTCTAATGCCGCCGGAACCAGTCGATTTGGAGTCCGGATGAGAAAGTTATGCTCGACTTCGTGGACACTACCGAAGATGTTGAGGGATCCACTCTTCTGTTTTGATTTTATTTTCCTAATTGCAACTCTTTTCTTACTCTTTGATCATTTTTGCTTCATGGACACCTAATCATCAATTTGTACCTATAGAATAATAAATCCACCCATTAAAACAGAAATATAAATTTGTCTATCAAAAAATCCACGTAAACGTAAACGTTGAGTGTTATTTCCACACTCCACTGTATCTTTTGTATCTTGTGTTTTTGCTGTTGTTTGGATATGCGCATTAAAGTCCTAGTGTTGTACTCCGTGTTTTTAAGAACGTTGTTGCGAATGCACTTTTGCGCATGTTTTTTTACATGTATGCTTGTGCATGTCCATTTGAGCGAGTGTGTTTGTGCATGTTTGTTGATTTGTATTAATGTCCTAGGATTGTAGTTTGTGTTTTCATGATCCTTTTTGCGAATGCAGTTTTGCGTGAGTAGTTTTGTGCATGATTTTGTACTTTTACTTATGTGCGTGTAGCACCCCCCTTCTAGACGGGCGATAAATCGAACCGGTTTATCGGAATGTTCATTAAACTAGCGGAAGCAAAAGGATCACTTTGTAATTTTTAGAACTTTGGAATGGGGCGAAAATGCAATTATCAAAAATATCTTCTTTTGGGTGTTGAAGGCTTTGCATTTTCGAAAACTTTGTTGGATTGATTTGGCCGAATACAAAGCTTGATTTATAAATAAGTTTCGAAAGGAGGTTTCTCATTCGAGTGCTACATTCTCACTAAACATTTTTCGGTTCGAGAATAAATCAGAGTTCGGAAAGGTTATTTTTGGTGAATAATTCGAAGTTTTCTAACGAAGGCATGAAAATAGCAAATTACGAAACTTACTATATTAAAGTAGGAATTAAGTATGATTCATAATGAAAATGAGTTCAAAGTACGAAAAGAGAAATGTTACGGTTTAGGGTTACACCACCAAAAGAAAATAACCAAAAGTCTAGCATCGTTCATAGGTCCTCGTACGTCTTCCAAAACTCCGGGCAAGACCTCGATCCACTACTCGACCCATCCCGGTTGAGGATTACTACTACCTGCAATTAAAAGACATCTATATGAGCTATAAAGCTCAGTAAGAAATCCGAGTATTATCAAACTTTGGAAATACGTTATATATAATATATAATATTGTATACCCGTTCTTACCCACGTTTCGCACAACAACACAAGGCAATCGGTCATATCTCCCAAAAACACATCATTTAATAAGATCACGTAATTATGCAAAATGACTAAAATGCCCTTTTTAGTGAAAATCATGAAAAACACATTTTTCGGTTTATCGGATCCGTGAAGGGTTAATTTCTGTACCGGATAATAAACCTGTTACGAGCCCGTTTTCACTAAGTGGAATCAAACCACTACCACATCATCCTAGTTGGATACCGGCCCACTATATCCGAGTTATTTATTACCCGATATTCCATTAACCTTTCAAATAAAATCATTTAATGCAACTTTTCGAATAATGCTTATGACCCACACATGACATCACAAATATCAATCAAGTTCCACAAATTTACACAATTATCACAATTGACCACATATATGTAATTTAGGCAAAAATCCCAAATTCACACACACAACCACACACGGCACACACACCATGCACAATCAGCACACACACCTTCACATATTTTCAGCGCACACACGTGCACAATCAACACATTAAACATTACTAATTACTCATCAAAGCAAGCTCAAGAACAAATACCTTTTTACCTTCATTTAATGAACTTATTACCACATCTAGGTAATAATCCATTTCAATCAATTTCCCACAGCCATTAAACACATCCAACAGTAATTAAATTACAAAAATACCAAAATTCATAATTCATGACCATTAAATCAAAATATGAAGACTTAAGGCACAAACATATGTAAATGACATGCAATTATCCAAATTTCGAAAATATTAGCAAACTAGTTCCAAAAATTCCCAAATTAAATCCTAGAACTCCTAACTGACTCAAATTCCAGATTCTGAAATAAATTTGAATTTTCACAAAATTTCGAATTTTCTTGAAATTAAAACTAGGAAAATCCCTTTTTCAATTTAAAATCTAAAACTCTAACATAACTCTAATTAATTTAAAAACTTGTTAAATAAAACTTTTTCCTATCTAATACTTGCTGAAAAACAGATCCAAACTTTTAAAAATGAGAGATTTTTCGGAAATTGCAGTTTTGACCCAAAAGTGTCGAGATTCACACATGCAACCACACTAGAAGTTCAAAATCAACTTTTTCATGAAAACCCCTAACAAATCTGAAATTCCATTTTACTAGGTGCAGAAAAACTGAAGTGAAAAGTTACTTTATGCAGAAATTTCGGAAATTGCATAATTTGCCCCAAAATTTCTAGATCTACACATGCACGCCTAATAGAATATCCAAATCAACTTTTTCTTACAAAAATTCTTTAAATCCGAAATTTTAGTTCAATAAATGTTAGAAAACAGTTTTGAAAACATTTTTCGGACAAACTTTACAAAAATTACAGATTTGGCCCAAACTTTCGAAGATCTACACATGCAACCACAAAAAGTTAAAAATCTTCATTTTCTTGAAAATCCTTTTTTTTGAAATCTGAAATTTTTATGCTTTTGGCCAATAAAAGATGTATCTAACCACTATCAACCTAGATGATGCATGCAAGAACAAGAAATCAACATTAAACACATATTTTCCATTTTTCCACAAAAATACTAATTTCTTCGAAATCTTCCCCAATCTTTTAAGTAATTTTGAAAAACATTTTAATACTATTGATGCCATTTAATTGCAGCAAGAAATCGAATTTCTTACCTTAAGAAGCCGAAAGAAAAGTGAGGGAAAACCGAAGGAAAAATGCTTCAAAGGTTGGTGCCAAGCTCTAGCCAAATTATTTCGATGGTGAAGGAGATGGTGTGGATCTTCAAGTGAGATGAATATTTTCTTTGGAGAATGGTGTTCTAGGCTTCTACAAGTCCATGATTAAATAAAGGACTTTCAAAATTATTTTTCATTTTCTTTGAAAATCAAGGGATGATGTGGAAGAAGGTCAAGAATGGAGGTGGTGGTGATGTCTCGGTGGAATGAAGAGAGGAGGACAAGTAATATGGTGAGGTGGAAGAAGAAGAGAGAAGAAGAGGAGTGTGGGATTAAAATAGGTGCAATATTATTAAATAATTATTTAGCCTCTTTCTTTGACTAACACACACTCACACGGCACTTATATATATATATATATATAATATTATAAAATCAAGCAATGCATGTAAAATATATCTACGTATGTATGCATGTAGATTATCAAGTAAAGTCCCATGTATATGCTAGTGTATTTAATTAATCAAGTATAGCATATAGTAGTCTAATTCACATAAGTCACATAAATTTGTTAGAAAAATAAATCTACCAATTAAATATAGCACATAAATAATTCACATAATTAAATTCACGTAAGTCATATAAATATTATCACGTAATAATATCACCTAAGGATTCTCGAGTTAGGAATATTATTCTCGGGTTTTAGGGTTTTCGGGTTTTGGAAAGGCGGGGTGTTACAATCTCCCCCCCCTTAAAGAAATTTTGTCCCCAAAATTGTTACCTGAACAACTCGGGGTAACGTTCGCGCATTTCTTCTTCTCGTTCCCACGTGGCTTATTCGGGTGTATGGTTTTGCCAAAGGATCTTAACGAATTTTAGGTTTCGGTTTCGAAGGGTTTTGGTTTTGAAATCAAGTATTTGGGAAAGTTTCTCTTCGTAAGATAGATTAGGGTTTAGTTCGATTGGTTCGGTTTTTAACACATGGTCCGGGCTGTGAATGTACCTTCGAAGCATGGAAACGTGGAACACATTGTGAAAGTTGGATAAGTTGGGTGGTAAGGCTAGTCGGTAGGCGCGAGTACCAACTTTGTCGAGAATTTCGAATGGGCCAATAAATCGCGGTGCTAATTTTCCCTTTTTCCCAAATCGCATAATTCCTTTGAAAGGCGCCACTTTTAAGAAAACGGAGTCTCCGACTTCGAATTCGAGATCTCTTCTTCGAGTGTTGGCGTAGCTTTGTTGCCGATCTTGGGCAATTCGCATTTTCTCTCGGATGTTTTTGATGATATCAACGGTTTGTTGGACTAGGTCGGGACCAAGGAATTTTCTTTCGCCGATTTCGTCCCAATGGAGCGGGGACCTACACTTGCGGCCGTAAAGGGCTTCGTAGGGTGCCATTCCAATTGACGAGTGAAAGCTATTGTTGTACGCGAATTCGATTAGTGGAAGGCGGGATTCCCAATTTCCTCCAAAGTCGAGAATACAAGCGCGGAGAAGATCTTCTAGGGTTTTGATCGTTCGTTCGGATTGGCCATCGGTTTGGGGGTGATAGGCGGTGCTGAAGTTTAGTCGCGTTCCGAGGGTTTCGTGTAAACTTTTCCAAAATTTGGACGTGAATCGAGGGTCTCGGTCGGAAATAATGGAGACGGGGACGCCGTGGAGTCGGACTATTTCACGGACGTATAGTTCGGCTAGCTTCTCTAAACTGAACATCATTCGGATCGGGAGAAAGTGAGTCGTTTTGGTCAGTCGGTCAACGATCACCCAAATGGCGTCGGATCCCCTTTGGGTCTTCGGAAATCCTTGTACGAAGTCCATTGTGATAGCTTCCCATTTCCATTCCGGAATTAGGTTTGATTGAAGTAGACCTCCGGGCCTTTGATGTTCCGTTTGACTTGTTGGCACACTAGGCATTCAGCGACGAATCGGGCCACGTCTTTCTTCATTCCAGGCCACCAGTAGAGCTTTTTGAGATCTTGGTACATTTTGGTTTCTCCGGGATGGCAAGTGTACGTGGTTTGGTGAGATTCGGTTAAGATTAGTCGGCGGACGTTAGGATCGTCGGGAACGTAAATGCGATTTTGGAATCGGACGAGACCTTCTTCGGAAATTCGGAAGTTGGGATTGGATTCGAGGTTGTCACGAATTTTGAGGATTTGCGGATCGTTTTGTTGGGCTGATTTGATCGACTCTCCCAAGTTAGGTTGGACTATGAGCGCGTTGATCGATTTGCGGCTAAGTGCGTCGGCGACCACATTTGCTTTGCCGGGGTGGTAGAGTATCTCGCAGTCGTAATCTTTGACTAGTTCAAGCCATCTTCGTTGCCGCATGTTCAAGTCCTTTTGAGTGAAGAAGTATTTCAGACTCTTGTGATCGGTGTAGATGGTACACTTTTCACCATAGAGGTAGTGTCGCCAGATTTTGAGTGCGAAAACGACGGCGGCTAATTCGAGATCGTGCGTTGGATAATTGCGTTCGTACTCTTTGAGTTGTCGGGAGGCGTAGGCAATGACCTTTCCATTTTGCATAAGTACGGCGCCTAGACCTAATTTCGAGGCATCGCTGTAGACTATGAATTCTCCGACTTTCTCTGGTAGTGCGAGAATTGGTGCCGATGTGAGTCGAGCCTTCAATTCGTTGAAACTGGCGTCGCATTCGGGAGTCCACTGATACTTGACGTCCTTTCGAGTCAATCGGGTGAGTGGAGAGGCAAGCTTCGAGAAATCCTTTACGAATTTGCGGTAGTAGCCGGCTAGTCCAAGGAAGCTTCGGATTTCCTTTGCGTTCTTCGGAATCGACCAATTTGATACGGCTTCTATCTTGTTGGGGTCGACGGAGATTCCTTGTTCTGAAACAATGTGACCAAGGAAAGCCACATTCGAAAGCCAGAACTCGCATTTGCTGAACTTGGCGTATAGTTGATGTGATCGGAGGGTTTGGAGTACGGTACGAAGGTGAGACATATGACCTTCTTGAGTTTTGGAGTAGATGAGAATGTCGTCGATGAAGACAATCACGAACTGGTCCAAGTATTGATGAAAGACTCGGTTCATAAGGTCCATGAAAGCGGCGGGGGCGTTAGTTAAACCGAAGGGCATGACAACGAATTCATAGTGGCCGTATCGGGTTCTGAAAGCGGTTTTGGGGATATCGGATTCTTTGATTTTGAGTTGGTGATAAACGGATCGGAGATCGATTTTCGAGAAGACCGATGAGCCTTGAAGTTGGTCGAAGAGATCATCGATTCGAGGAAGAGGGTATTTATTCTTGATTGTGACTTTGTTGAGTTCACGGTAATCGATGCAAAGGCGGAGGGATCCGTCTTTCTTTTTGACAAAGAGAACCGGTGCACCCCACGGGGAATGGCTGGGTCGAACATAGCCTTTGTCGAGCAATTCTTGGACTTGGTCCTTCAGTTCCTTCAATTCCATTGGGGCCATACGGTACGGTGCTTTGGAAATTGGCGTAGCTCCAGGGATCAGATTGATTTCGAACTCGATTTCTCGGTCGGGCGGAAGTCCGGGAATGTCATCGGGAAATACGTCGGGAAATTCTTGGACAGCTCGAATGTCGGATATTTGAGATTTGGGATCAGACTCGGATTTTAGAATATCCACTAAGTAACCGGAATGACCTTTGTGAATGAGTTTAACTGCTTTGATCGCGGATATGATTGGAATCGAGGTCTTGGGTTGACTTCGGAATTTTAAGGTTTCGCCGTTCGGAAGTGGAAAAATGACCGTTTTCGAGGCACAGTCGATTTGGGCTTTGAATTTGGTTAGCCAATCCATGCCTAGTATAACTTTGAAGTTTTGGATCGGTAAGAGGATTAGGTCGAAATTCATGGGTTGAGTGTGAACTCGGATTGGGCAGTTGATTATGGCTAGATTGGAGCACATTTCTTCGCCAGAGGGAATGAGGATTCGGTATTCGTAATTTAATCGGTTCGGTTCGAGATTTAAACGCGCAATTATGTCTTTCGATATAAAGGAATGAGTAGAGCCGGAATCGATGAGAGCATAAATGGGTTCTTCGAGGATAAATATAGTACCTGCTATCATAGACGGGTCCTGCTCGATCTGTTCTTGAGTCATGGCGAATACTCGACCGGGGACGTTCGGTGGAGGTTTCGGGCAGTCCTTTACCATGTGTCCGGGCTGATGGCATCGGAAACAATTTCTCGTGCCTTGGATGCATTCTCCGAAGTGACTCTTTCCACACTTTGAGCAGGTTGGCTTTGGCGGCGGTGGCGGTGGTCCGGTTGATTGGCGAATGGGCTGCGTTCCTTTTCCTCGGAATGGGCGGTTGCCAAAATTGTTCTTTTTCCACGGTCGTTGAGTAACTCCTTGTGGTCGGCGGCTGTTTTGAATGTCTCGTTCGTCCTGGGCAGCCATGAGTGCTTTGTCTACGAGTTGGCGGAAAGTTGAGGCGTCGGACATACGAATGTCTCTACGGATTTCGGGTTGGAGGCCACGAATGAAATGATTCTTCTTTTCTTCGGCATCTCGAGCGATGAATGGGGCATAGAGGCAGCCACGTTCGAATCGACGGATGTATTCTATCATCGGCAAGTCGCCTTGTCGGAGTTCGAGAAATTCTTTGAGTTTGTGGGCTCGCACGTCTTTCGAGAAATATTTTTCGAAGAATTGGACTTTGAAATCGGTCCATGGCAGAGTTTCGAGATTTGTTCCTTCCTTGATTCTTCCCACCAGTGACGAGCTTCGTTTCGGAGTAGGAATATGGCACAGTGCACGCGGTCGCGGTCGGTCATTTGCATGTAGTCGTAGATGACTTCGAGCGATTTGATCCACTCTTCGGCTATAGTGGGGTCGGTTCCACCGTGAAATTCGGATGGGTTCATTCGGAGAAATCGTTCGTATATGGCTTGAGGCGCATTATTTTGAGGCGGGTTTTGGTTACGTTGGAGAAGTTGTTCGATTTGACGTTGGTGGTTTTGGGCTTGTTCTCGGATTAAGTTGGAGAGATTATTAATGGTTTGATTGGGGTCGTGTGGTTCATCGGCGGGGTTGCTCGGGTTTGCTCGGGTTATACGTCTCGCCATTATTTCTATATTAATTATCAGTAATAAGTAAAGTAAATAAAACACATAAAGAAAATAATACACATACGTTACCGGATGGTCCGAGTTTCGCGTCTCGAGTCGTCTCTAAGCCCGTGAAGTTCGTACGAGTATCTATGAACAATGCTCTGATACCACCCTGTAGCACCCCCCTTCTAGACGGGCGATAAATCGAACCGGTTTATCGGAATGTTCATTAAACTAGCGGAAGCAAAAGGATCACTTTGTAATTTTTAGAACTTTGGAATGGGGCGAAAATGCAATTATCAAAAATATCTTCTTTTGGGTGTTGAAGGCTTTGCATTTTCGAAAACTTTGTTGGATTGATTTGGCCGAATACAAAGCTTGATTTAGAAATAAGTTTCGAAAGGAGGTTTCTCATTCGAGTGCTACATTCTCACTAAACATTTTTCGGTTCGAGAATAAATCAGAGTTCGGAAAGGTTATTTTTGGTGAATAATTCGAAGTTTTCTAACGAAGGCATGAAAATAGCAAATTACGAAACTTACTATATTAAAGTAGGAATTAAGTATGATTCATAATGAAAATGAGTTCAAAGTACGAAAAGAGAAATGTTACGGTTTAGGGTTACACCACCAAAAGAAAATAACCCAAAGTCTAGCATCGTTCATAGGTCCTCGTACGTCTTCCAAAACTCCGGGCAAGACCTCGATCCACTACTCGACCCATCCCGGTTGAGGATTACTACTACCTGCAATTAAAAGACATCTATATGAGCTATAAAGCTCAGTAAGAAATCCGAGTATTATCAAACTTTGGAAATACGTTATATATAATATATAATATTGTATACCCGTTCTTACCCACGTTTCGCACAACAACACAAGGCAATCGGTCATATCTCCCAAAAACACATCATTTAATAAGATCACGTAATTATGCAAAATGACTAAAATGCCCTTTTTAGTGAAAATCATGAAAAACACATTTTTCGGTTTATCGGATCCGTGAAGGGTTAATTTCTGTACCGGATAATAAACCTGTTACGAGCCCGTTTTCACTAAGTGGAATCAAACCACTACCACATCATCCTAGTTGGATACCGGCCCACTATATCCGAGTTGTTTATTACCCGATATTCCATTAACCTTTCAAATAAAATCATTTAATGCAACTTTTCGAATAATGCTTATGACCCACACATGACATCACAAATATCAATCAAGTTCCACAAATTTACACAATTATCACAATTGACCACATATATGTAATTTAGGCAAAAATCCCAAATTCACACACACAACCACACACGGCACACACACCATGCACAATCAGCACACACACCTTCACACATTTTCAGCGCACACACGTGCACAATCAACACATTAAACATTACTAATTACTCATCAAAGCAAGCTCAAGAACAAATACCTTTTTACCTTCATTTAATGAACTTATTACCACATCTAGGTAATAATCCATTTCAATCAATTTCCCACAGCCATTAAACACATCCAACAGTAATTAAATTACAAAAATACCAAAATTCATAATTCATGACCATTAAATCAAAATATGAACACTTAAGGCACAAACATATGTAAATGACATGCAATTATCCAAATTTCGAAAATATTAGCAAACTAGTTCCAAAAATTCCCAAATTAAATCCTAGAACTCCTAACTGACTCAAATTCCAGATTCTGAAATAAATTTGAATTTTCACAAAATTTCGAATTTTCTTGAAATTAAAACTAGGAAAATCCCTTTTTCAATTTAAAATCCAAAACTCTAACATAACTCTAATTAATTTAAAAACTTGTTAAATAAAACTTTTTCCTATCTAATACTTGCTGAAAAACAGATCCAAACTTTTAAAAATGAGAGATTTTTCGGAAATTGCAGTTTTGACCCAAAAGTGTCGAGATTCAAACATGCAACCACACTAGAAGTTCAAAATCAACTTTTTCATGAAAACCCCTAACAAATCTGAAATTCCATTTTACTAGGTGCAGAAAAACTGAAGTGAAAAGTTGCTTTATGCAGAAATTTCGGAAATTGCATAATTTGCCCCAAAATTTCTAGATCTACACATGCACGCCTAATAGAATATCCAAATCAACTTTTTCTTACAAAAATTCTTTAAATCCGAAATTTTAGTTCAATTAATGTTAGAAAACAGTTTTGAAAACATTTTTCGGACAAACTTTACAAAAATTACAGATTTGGCCCAAACTTTCGAAGATCTACACATGCAACCACAAAAAGTTAAAAATCTTCATTTTCTTGAAAATCCTTTTTTTTTAAATCTGAAATTTTTATGCTTTTGGCCAATAAAAGATGTATCTAACCACTATCAACCTAGATGATGCATGCAAGAACAAGAAATCAACATTAAACACATATTTTCCATTTTTCCACAAAAATACTAATTTCTTCGAAATCTTCCCCAATCTTTTAAGTAATTTTGAAAACCATTTTAATACTATTGATGCCATTTAATTGCAGCAAGAAATCGAATTTCTTACCTTAAGAAGCCGAAAGAAAAGTGAGGGAAAACCGAAGGAAAAATGCTTCAAAGGTTGGTGCCAAGCTCTAGCCAAATTATTTCGATGGTGAAGGAGATGGTGTGGATCTTCAAGTGAGATGAATATTTTCTTTGGAGAATGGTGTTCTAGGCTTCTACAAGTCCATGATTAAATAAAGGACTTTCAAAATTATTTTTCATTTTCTTTGAAAATCAAGGGATGATGTGGAAGAAGGTCAAGAATGGAGGTGGTGGTGATGTCTCGGTGGAATGAAGAGAGGAGGACAAGTAATATGGTGAGTGTTGGGTTTCAGGCACGCATACGCAGCGGAAAACAAAAATTTTGCGTGATTTAAACGACTTTAAAACACACAAGTACATGCCCGATAAATTAAATCAATTAATTGCGTACCTTTGCGCTTCCAGCGAAATTAAAAACAACATACATGCTAATAAATTTAACCGAATTTAAATCAATTAACATGCTCGCATTTAAACCAAATAACATGCTTGCAACGATTTAATCGATTACACATAATCACATAAAATCATACAAACATAAGCATGAAATCATAGTTTAAATTTAAACCCTAAAATGAAACTAGGGTTTCGAGTATTTACCTCTTGACGCGTGAGGTAGGAGCGAACGATACGTCGTGATTACTACGGAAACCAATCCGTAGAATCGGGGCAGCGATGGAGCAGCAGCAGCGGCGGTGTGGCAGCTCACGGCGGCGCGTGTAGAGCACGCGCGGTCTTCCGGGGCGGCGCGTGGGGCAGCGTGCAGCTTCGGCTCGTGCGTTGCTCCTCGATTCTTCGATCTACGGTCTTCCTCCTCTCGGATTTCACCTCGTATACTTCGATCTACTAAATCGTGGCACTAGACACGAAATAGTTAGAATAAAACGGAAAGAATAATGAAGGAGAAAGGATACCGAACAAGAATGGCCGACGAACGGCCGTTTTCCGGCGACGGAGCGACGCCAACGGCGGAGGTGGCCGCGCGGGAGAGGGGCGAGAGAGAGAGAGATCGGCCGCTTAGGGTTAGGGTTTCTTGTTGTGTGTGCTAGGGTTATAAATCATGTATTTATAGTCCCTTGCATGAAACCCTAGCGGGCTTAAGTTGGACTGGGCCCAACAGCTTAAGCTCGTTAGTTTCTTTAATCGCTCGTATCTCTCAATTCAATGATCGAAAAATTGTAACGATTACATTTTCCGAGTCATTATAATTTTCTCGTCATTACGAGTGCCATCTCTTATTTTCCAACTTTCCAAAAGTGGAAACCCTAGTTCAGTGGACTTTCTAAATTTGGAAACTTCCCGAATTAGAAAGTTCACTAACACGTTCGCTTATTCTTTTCCTTTTCTTATTCTCATTCATAATTCCAAATTACGAATGTTGGACTCAATCACATTGACTTCCAATTATGCAAAGATAAACTATTTTATCTCTGACCGTTTATTCAAAGATCTCATGTGCACGAGCAGTGTGACCCTCGATGGTTCAGGTGTAAGCTAGCCGTGGGCCCACAACCCTTTGTGGTCAAAACTCGTCCCTTAGAGTTACGATTAAGATGAAGCTCGTTTCACCTTAATCACCCAACGAATCAAGATTGGCGTCTAGCAACTACGCGTCATGATTCCCTAGATACAAATGAAGTGCCTGCAAGAACCTTCAGATATAGTTAACGTACAGTACGGTCCCTTCGATACATATGTCCCGATCGAACTAGAGGCATTGGTTCATCGAGACCTCTTTATATGTTCGATGACGGTGCGATCGTTCTAAGTGTTGTAATCCTTACGTGCATGACTTAGAGAATCGAATTCTCTAATCATCACTTAGTCAGCTCTGGCCAGAGACTTAGAATGATTACAAACTTTCAGAACACACAGGACATCCAAGACTATTCTAGCGATCGAATCCCCGACTACAATGCACAGACCTCCCACTAGATTTCGGACTGCACGAACACTGGCCCTTGGGATGGTCCTCGGTGGAACTCAGGGACAGGTCACGATACAGCTGGTCCTCTAGTGAAGTCACGGTGATGTCTAGGTCATAAGGACTAATGGTGTACAACTATACCATAGATATCTCTACTCGATTATTGGGAACCACTTAGAGATTTCTAGGGTGAGGGAGTTCAGTGAACTCGTCAACTTACGAGCACCCACTTATGCATGCCGATATCACAATACCGTTTACTGATGAGATGCAGTACACATACACTAAGTGCTAGTCTTAATGGGAAAGGCCGATATCCTCATTAGTGGCGTAACCCTTCGACTAGGAACACGTTTAACAGTTATAATACTTAAGTAAATATCTCACGATCCTAACGATCAATTACTAGTACTTGTAATAACTGTAAGGACTATATCTATGCTTGTGACAAAGGGACAAAGATATAGAATGCCAATGTGTTTTATCATTAATACGAATAAAGGTTCGTTTATTACAATAATAAATACGAAAGACCACAGCCACAGGTTGGCTTGTTGGTCACCTACTCTAACAATCTCCCACTTGACCTAAAGCCAACTACCCATAAACCGCAATCCCATCGACTCTCGATGTTTCTCATGGACCGATCTTGGTAAAGGCTTCGTGAAGGGGTCTGCAACGTTCTCTTCCGAGGTGACTCGTTCTACCTTAACTTCACCTCTATCAATGATCTCTCGGATCACGTGATACTTCCTCAGAATATGCTTCGACTTCTGATGAGATCGCGGCTCCTTAGCTTGTGCCACGGCTCCGGTGTTATCACAGTACAACGCTACTGGATCACTAGCATCAAGAATGACACCCAACTCTTGGATGAACTTCCTTATCCAAGTCCCTTCCTTTGCAGCTTCGGACGCTGCAATGTATTCCGCTTCGGTAGTGGAATCGGCCGTCGTGCTTTGCTTGGAACTCTTCCAACACACGGCACCACCATTAAGCGTGAATATAAATCCAGAATTCGACTTTGAGTCGTCCACGTCCGATTGAAAACTAGAGTCAGTGAAACCCTCTAATTTCAACTCGGCACCCCCATAGACCAAAAATATATCCTTAGTCCTTCGCAAGTACTTGAGGATATCTTTCACGGCTTTCCAGTGAGCCGGGCCGGGGTTAGACTGATATCTGCTTGTGACACTCACAGCATACGCAATATCGGGTCTCGTACATAGCATGCCATACATTATGCTTCCAATGGCAGAAGCATAGGGCGTCCTTTTCATCTCCTCGATTTCACTAGGTGTTTGGGGACACATAGATTTCGAGAGACGAACCCCATGGGACATTGGCAAGAATCCCTTCTTGGATTCTTCCATGCTAAACCGTTTCATAACGGTGTCTATGTACAGGCTTTGGGATAAGCCAAGCATCTTTCTTGCTCTATCTCTATAGATGCGTATTCCTAATACATAAGATGCTTCTCCCAAATCCTTCATTGAGAAACGTGTGGACAACCATGCTTTCGTTTGTTGCAACATTCCTACGTCATTCCCAATGAGTAGAATGTCATCAACGTAAAGCACTAAAAATATCACTGCCCTCCCACTAACCTTCTTGTATACACAAGGTTCCTCCGGATTCTTCTCAAAATCAAACTCTTTGATAGTTGAGTCGAACCTAATGTTCCAACTACGGGATGCTTGCTTCAATCCATAAATGGATCGCTGGAGCTTGCAAACCTTTTGCTCACTTCCAGAAGATATGAAGCCTTCCGGCTGCGCCATGTAGATTTCTTCCTCAATGTCTCCATTAAGGAAGGCGGTCTTCACATCCATTTGCCATATCTCGTAGTCGTACCACGCAGCTATGGCCAGCAAAATCCTAATGGACTTCAGCATCGCGACTGGCGAAAAAGTTTCCTCATAGTCAACGCCTTGCCTTTGAGTGTATCCTTTTGCTACCAATCTAGCTTTATAGGTCGATACCTTTCCATCCACTCCAATTTTCTTCTTATAGATCCACTTGCAGCCTATAGGAACAATTCCTTTGGGTGGATCTACCAAGGTCCATACCTTGTTGGAGTACATGGAGTCCATTTCGGATTTCATGGCAGTTAGCCAATGTCCCATGTCCGCATCCGATACGGCCTCATTGTATGTTCTTGGATCTCGTCCAAGATCAACATGATCTTCATCATTTTCGAGGAGGAATAACCTATCCGGCATTTTCCGAACTCTTTCGGATCTA
Organism: Erythranthe guttata; assembly: GCF_000504015.1. Next base: position 103,361 of record NW_012193802.1, on the reverse strand, counting down.
CGTACCGTAGGTTCAGGAGGTATATTAGTGGTTTGTTGTATTGGTTCGATTACTTGTTCTTGCGTTTGAACTTCATTTTGTGGTTCTTGAACTATTTCAAGTTCTATCATGCTGCCCTTTCTATCGGATAGAAACTCCCTTTCCAAAAAGGTGGCATTTCTCGAAACAAACGTCTTTGCTTCTTTGACATAGTAGAACTCGTATCCCATTGAGTCTTCGGGATACCCCACAAAATAGCACAAGTCGGATTTACTATCCAACTTATCTCCCACTAACCGCTTCACATAAGCGGGACAACCCCATATCCTAATATGTTTGTAATTGGGTTTCCGGGAATGCCAAAGTTCATAAGGTGTGGATTTAACTGCTTTGGTGTTAACTCTATTCAGCAAATACGCGGCAGTACGAAGTGCATGACCCCATAAGTATGCCGGTAAGTTTGTGAACCCCATCATTGATCGAACCATATCTAATAGAGTTCGATTCCGACGTTCGGATACTCCATTAAGTTGAGGAGTTCCCGGTGGAGTCCATTGGGACTGTATCCCATTTTCTTTTAGATAGTCAATGAACTCGATGCTCAAGTATTCTCCACCACGATCGGATCGTAGCTTCTTAATACTTCGTCCGAGTTGCTTTTCCACTTCGTGTCTAAAATCTTTGAACCTTTCAAATGTTTCAGACTTGTACTTCATCAAGTACACATACCCATACCTAGAATAATCGTCGGTAAAGGTAGCGAAGTAGTTATATCCACCCTTCGCACTAACACTTAGTGGACCACATACGTCTGTATGGATCAAATCCAAAAGACCTTCGGCTCGTTCCATTACCCCTTTGTAGGGTGACTTGGTCATTTTCCCTTTAAGGCAAGATTCACAAGTTTGTAGTGATTTCACGTCCTCCAAAGAGAACAATCCTTCACTAACAAAATTGTTCATCCTTCTTAAAGAGACATGACCTAATCTAGCGTGCCAAAGTTGTGCGGGGTTTTGATCTATCTCCTTACGTTTTGCTGATATAACGTTAATAGGTATTTCACTTGGATTTAGTTCATATAAGTTGTTTAATAGCCGTCCTTTGCAAATTAAATTCTCATTCTTTTGTATAATGCAAATCGAATTTCCAAAAACAAAAGTAAAACCTTCAATATCTAATACAGGAATAGAAATAAGGTTTCTAATGAGCGACGGAACAAATAAACAATCGTTCAAAACAATAGGAAAACTAGAATCCAAAACATTTAAGTAAATAGTGCCAATGGCTTCAGCAGCAACTCTTGCTCCATTCCCCATCCTTAGGTAGGTCTCACCCGCTCTAAGTCTTCGACTTCTTGTCATTAGCTGCAAATCATTGCACAAATGTGAGCCACAGCCCGTATCCAATACCCAAGAAGAAGAGTTGACAGACAAATTTACTTCAATGAAATACGTACCCTTTTCAGAACCTTTTTGCTTTAGGTAAGCCTTGCAGTTGCGGCGCCAATGTCCTTTCTTTCCACAGTGATGGCAAGCATCATCAACTTGTTTGCTAACCTTTGCTTTGGGGCCCCCACTACCTTCACCCACTTCGAACTTGCTGTTAGGGAAAAGAACTCTTTCCTTTCTCTTCTTTTGGAAAGAACTCTTCTTTCCAGAAGTAGCAGCAACGAGAACAGACTTCTCTTTCTTAATGGTGGACTCGAAGCTGACCAACATGTTCATTAACTCATCCAAGGGAGGATCTAGTTTGTTCATGTTGAAGTTCACTATGAACGATTCATAGGAACTAGGAAGAGACAACAGGATCAAATCCAACGAGAGCTCGGCCGGGAGGGTGACATCAAGATTCACTAGCTTTTCAAGGAGAGTGATCATTTTGAGACAGTGCTCGTGGACCGAAGTCCCTTCGCGCAGTCTCGCTGTGATCAACTCCTTTGTAGCAGCGTACCTCGATGCCCTAATATTCTCACTATACATGCTATCGAGATGAGCCTTTATATCGAAAGCATGCAAGTGAGACTCATATTTCCTCGCAAGCGCGGGCTCCATGGCGGCTATCATATAGCACCTAGCATGGGTGTCATCTTTCTTCCAAACTTCATAAGTTTCCTTCTCAGCATCAGTCGCTGTGTCAGGTATAGTGGAGGGAAGCCTCTCGTTCAAAACATAGAGACGCCCCTCAACAGTTAGCACAAGCTTAAGACTACGCAACCAATCTAGGTAATTAGGGCCATTGAGTTTATTGTCGAGGATTGACATTATGGGATTCTTAGACATGATTATCTGAGATATATAGAAGAGGATTATTAGAGATTCGCGTTAAATGATTGTTACAATTAAATGTTTGGACTTATGTTATTTAATTGTTCTCCCACTAATTTTATCGAGTTCCACTTCCCTCTAGTAGACAAACGAGAAAACTGATTTTTCTTAATGGGCTTTAGGTCCAATAGACAAATATAACCCGTAGTTAATCTAGCCCGATTATATTTGCCCAAAGGTAGATCACAATCAATCATATCCACAATATGACCCTAAATTAATTTTCCTCACACTTGATGATGACCTAAGTTAATCTCGCGAATATCAAAATCGTCGTGTGTCAAGTCTAACCTACCAATCAAAGATGCTCATAGAACTCGATTATGGCAAACTAATGCAGTCCCTAGTTAATCTAGCCGACCACGTTAATTCAACATAACCCTTTTCTATGGCTACCTTCATCATTATGTCAATTGAATTACAGCTTACTCTACCATAGCACTCCCCGCTAACACGGCTTACTGCACTATAGTAAAGGGCTACACATAATCCAACCGTTGGCAGAAGGAAAGAAATAACTCAACAGATTGGGTTTTTCTTTATAGCTTGAAATGATTCTTAATTAAAAGAATGAGGGGTTTTGATTAAGTGTTTTATCTCATCAGAAGGTTTTGGATTGGTCTATGTGATTCCTACATCTATGTTCTCTAAAGGTATATGGAAGCGCATATTGTCCTAAGAGGAACATACGACCTAATTACATAATTAATTACATTAATTAATTATCGAGTTTTCAAAATAATTATAGAACCTCAACTAACATAAATCATTCAAATAACGTTGAGGTACTAGTAATTATGTTGAACAATAATCAATATTATATATGTGTTCTATTAATTGAAATCAATTTAACAATTTAAATTAATTAATTAATCTAACACCTATTTACTAAAATAGATGATTGTCGATCCAATTATCTAATTGGGATTAATTGAAAATAATTTTCCAAAAATGAAAATCAATTTGTTTTAAGTTTAATTTTAGAAATCTGAAATAAAATTTTTTTTTTTTTTTTTTTTTTTATTTTTTCAGTGGACCGGTTCGGCCCAACCGGTCTGACCGGTTCGGACCGAATCGGGCCGGTTCTGTCCGGTCCAGCTGACCCAAATCAGTGGGCCGGGTCAGTCGGACCGAGAACCGGTCTGACCGACCCGAATCCACTTGGATTCGGTCAACCAAAACGCACATAACCATCGAACCGGTTCGTTCGACCGGTTCGATCCGAACAATTAAAAACCGATGTTTTAAAAATAATTTCAGATCCGATTTTCCAATTTTAAACAATTTTAAAGCTGGAAAAACTCTAAACAATATTTCAAAAATATTTTAAACTTACGAAAACTCCCAATTACATAATACGACAATCGCTACTTTAATAAATCGAACATGCATATTAAAACGAACGCAATTAATTGCGCAACGAGCTCTGATACCACTGTTGGGTTTCGGGCACGCATACGCAGCGGAAAACAAAAATTTTGCGTGATTTAAACGACTTTAAAACACACAAGTACATGCCCGATAAATTAAATCAATTAATTGCGTACCTTTGCGCTTCCAGCGAAATTAAAAACAACATACATGCTAATAAATTTAACCGAATTTAAATCAATTAACATGCTCGCATTTAAACCAAATAACATGCTTGCAACGATTTAATCGATTACACATAATCACATAAAATCATACAAACATAAGCATGAAATCATAGTTTAAATTTAAACCCTAAAATGAAACTAGGGTTTCGAGTATTTACCTCTTGACGCGTGAGGTAGGAGCGAACGATACGTCGTGATTACTACGGAAACCAATCCGTAGAATCGGGGCAGCGATGGAGCAGCAGCAGCGGCGGTGTGGCAGCTCACGGTGTCGCGTGTAGAGCACGCGCGGTCTTCCGGGGCGGCGCGTGGGGCAGCGTGCAGCTTCGGCTCGTGCGTTGCTCCTCGATTCTTCGATCTACGGTCTTCCTCCTCTCGGATTTCACCTCGTATACTTCGATCTACTAAATCGTGGCACTAGACACGAAATAGTTAGAATAAAACGGAAAGAATAATGAAGGAGAAAGGATACCGAACAAGAATGGCCGACGAACGGCCGTTTTCCGGCGACGGAGCGACGCCAACGGCGGAGGTGGCCGCGCGGGAGAGGGGCGAGAGAGAGAGAGATCGGCCGCTTAGGGTTAGGGTTTCTTGTTGTGTGTGCTAGGGTTATAAATCATGTATTTATAGTCCCTTGCATGAAACCCTAGCGGGCTTAAGTTGGACTGGGCCCAACAGCTTAAGCTCGTTAGTTTCTTTAATCGCTCGTATCTCTCAATTCAATGATCGAAAAATTGTAACGATTACATTTTCCGAGTCATTATAATTTTCTCGTCATTACGAGTGCCATCTCTTATTTTCCAACTTTCCAAAAGTGGAAACCCTAGTTCAGTGGACTTTCTAAATTTGGAAACTTCCCGAATTAGAAAGTTCACTAACACGTTCGCTTATTCTTTTCCTTTTCTTATTCTCATTCATAATTCCAAATTACGAATGTTGGACTCAATCACATTGACTTCCAATTATGCAAAGATAAACTATTTTATCTCTGACCGTTTATTCAAAGATCTCATGTGCACGAGCAGTGTGACCCTCGATGGTTCAGGTGTAAGCTAGCCGTGGGCCCACAACCCTTTGTGGTCAAAACTCGTCCCCTTCGAGTTACGATTAAGATGAAGCTCGTTTCACCTTAATCACCCAACGAATCAAGATTGGCGTCTAGCAACTACGCGTCATGATTCCCTAGATACAAATGAAGTGCCTGCAAGAACCTTCAGATATAGTTAACGTACAGTACGGTCCCTTCGATACATATGTCCCGATCGAACTAGAGGCATTGGTTCATCGAGACCTCTTTATATGTTCGATGACGGTGCGATCGTTCTAAGTGTTGTAATCGTTACGTGCATGACTTAGAGAATCGAATCCTCTAATCATCACTTAGTCAGCTCTGGCCAGAGACTTAGAATGAATACAAACTTTCAGAACACACAGGACATCCAAGACTATTCTAGCGATCGAATCCCCGACTACAATGCACAGACCTCCCACTAGATTTCGGACTGCACGAACACTGGCCCTTGGGATGGTCCTCGGTGGAACTCAGGGACAGGTCACGATACAGCTGGTCCTCTAGTGAAGTCACGGTGATGTCTAGGTCATAAGGACTAATGGTGTACAACTATACCATAGATATCTCTACTCGATTATTGGGAACCACTTAGAGATTTCTAGGGTGAGGGAGTTCAGTGAACTCGTCAACTTACGAGCACCCACTTATGCATGCCGATATCACAATACCGTTTACTGATGAGATGCAGTACACATACACTAAGTGCTAGTCTTAATGGGAAAGGCCGATATCCTCATTAGTGGCGTAACCCTTCGACTAGGAACACGTTTAACAGTTATAATACTTAAGTAAATATCTCACGATCCTAACGATCAATTACTAGTACTTGTAATAACTGTAAGGACTATATCTATGCTTGTGACAAAGGGACAAAGATATAGAATGCCAATGTGTTTTATCATTAATACGAATAAAGGTTCGTTTATTACAATAATAAATACGAAAGACCACAGCCACAGGTTGGCTTGTTGGTCACCTACTCTAACAGTGAGGTGGAAGAAGAAGAGAGAAGAAGAGGAGTGTGGGATTAAAATAGGTGCAATATTATTAAATAATTATTTAGCCTCTTTCTTTGACTAACACACACTCACACGGCACTTATATATATATATAATATTATAAAATCAAGCAATGCATGTAAAATATATCTACGTATGTATGCATGTAGATTATCAAGTAAAGTCCCATGTATATGCTAGTGTATTTAATTAATCAAGTATAGCATATAGTAGTCTAATTCACATAAGTCACATAAATTTGTTAGAAAAATAAATCTACCAATTAAATATAGCACATAAATAATTCACATAATTAAATTCACGTAAGTCATATAAATATTATCACGTAATAATATCACCTAAGGATTCTCGAGTTAGGAATATTATTCTGGGGTTTTAGGGTTTTCGGGTTTTGGAAAGGCGGGGTGTTACAGTGCGTATCCTTTGTAGCGAGTGTTTTTGTGCACGTTTCTTGATGCGCATTCGTGTCCTCGAACTGTAGCGGGTATTTTCATGATCGCTGTTGGAATATAATTTTGACCATGTTCGAGTCTGAATTTGGAAATTTGACATTAGACAGGAATTGTAGCCACCTGAAATAGCTTTCTAATGCCGCCGGAACCAGTTGATTTGGAGTCCGGATGAGAAAGTTATGCTCGACTTCGTGGACACTACCGAAGATGTTGAGGGATCCTCTCTTCTGTTTTGATTTTATTTTCCTAATTGCAACTCTTTTCTTACTCTTTGATCATTTTTGCTTCATGGACACCTAATTATCAATTTGTATCTATAGAATTCTAAATCCACCAATTAAAACAGAAATATAAATTAGTCTATCAAAAAATCCACGTAAACGTAAACGTTGAGTGTTATTTCTACACTCCACTGTATCTTTTGTATCTTGTGTTTTGGCTGTTGTTTGGTTATGCGCATTAAAGTCCTTGTGTTGTACTCCGTGTTTTTAAGAACGTTGTTGCGAATACACTTTTGCGCATGTTTTTTTACATGTATGCTTGTGAATGTCCATTTGAGCGAGTGTGTTTGTGCATGTTTGTTGATTTGTATTAATGTCCTAGGATTGTAGTTTGTGTTTTCATGATCCTTTTTGCGAATGCAGTTTTGCGTTAGTAGTTTTGTGCATGATTTTGTACTTCTACTTATGTGCGTATCCTTGGTAGCGAGTGTTTTTGTGCACGTTTCTTGATGCGCATTCGTGTCCTCGAACTGTAGCGGGTATTTTCATGATCGTTGTTGGAATACAATGTTGACCATGTTCGAGTCCGAATTTGGAAATTTGACATTAGACAGGAATTGTAGCCACCTGAAATAGCTTTCTAATGCCGCCGGACCCAGTTGATTTGGAGTCCGGATGAGAAAGTTATGCTCGACTTCGTGGACACTACCGAAGATGTTGAGGGATCCTCTCTTCTGTTTTGATTTTATTTTCCTAATTGCAACTCTTTTCTTACTCTTTGATCATTTTTGCTTCATGGACACATAATTATCAATTTGTACCTATAGAATACTAAATCCACCAATTAAAACAGAAATATAAATTAGTCCATCAAAAAATCCACTTAAACGTAAACGTTGAGTGTTATTTATACACTCCACTGTATCTTTTGTATCTTGTGTTTTGGCTGTTGTTTGGTTATGCGCATTAACGTCCTAGTGTTGTACTCCGTGTTTTTAAGAACGTTGTTGCGAATGCACTTTTGCGCATGTTTTTTTACATGTATGCTTGTGCATGTCCATTTGAGCGAGTGTGTCTGTGCATGTTTGTTGATCTGTATTAATGTCCTAGGATTGTGGTTTGTGTTTTCATGATCCTTTTTGCGAATGCAGTTTTGCGTGAGTAGTTTTGTGCATGATTTTGTACTTTTACTAATGTGCGTATCCTTTGTAGCGAGTGTTTTTGTGCATGTTTCTTGATGCGCATTCGTGTCCTCGAACTGTAGCGGGTATTTTCTTGATCGCTGTTGGAATACAATTTTGACCATGTTCGAGTCCGAATTCGGAAATTTGACATTAGACAGAAATTGTAGCCACCTGAAATAGCTTTCTAATGCCGCATGAACCAGTCGATTTGGAGTCCGGATGAGAAAGTTATGCTCGACTTCGTGGACACTACCGAATATGTTGAGGGATCCTCTCTTCTGTTTTGATTTTATTTTCCTAATTGCAACTCTTTTCTTACTCTTTGATCATTTTTGCTTCATGGACACCTAATTATCAATTTGTACCTAAAGAATGCTAAATCCACCAATTAAAACAGAAATATAAATTAGTCTATCAAAAAATCCACGTAAACGTAAACGTTGAGTGTTATTTCTACACTCCACTGTATCTTTTGTATCTTGTGTTTTGGCTGTTGTTTGGTTATGCGCATTAAAGTCCTAGTGTTGTACTTTGTGTTTTTAAGAACGTTGTTGCGAATACACTTTTGCGCATGTTTTTTTACATGTATGCTTGTGCATGTCCATTTGAGCGAGTGTGTTTGTGCATGTTTGTTGATTTGTATTAATGTCCTAGGATTGTAGTTTGTGTTTTCATGATCCTTTTTGCGAATGCAGTTTTGCGTGAGTAGTTTTGTGCATGATTTTGTACTTTTACTAATGTGCGTATCCTTTGTAGCGAGTGGTTTTGTGCACGTTTCTTGATGCGCATTCGTGTCCTCGAACTGTAGCGGGTATTTTCATGATCGCTGTTGGAATACAATTTTGACCATGTTCGAGTCCGAATTTGGAAACTTGACATGAGATAGGAATTGTAGCCACCTGAAATAGCTTTCTAATGCCGCCGGAACCAGTCGATTTGGAGTCAGGATGAGAAAGTTATGCTCGACTTCGTGGACACTACCGAAGATGTTGAGGGATCCTCTCTTCTGTTTTGATTTTATTTTCCTAATTGCAACTCTTTTCTTACTCTTTGATCATTTTTGCTTCATGGACACCTAGTTATCAATTTGTACCTATAGAATACTAAATCCACCAATTAAAACAGAAATATAAATTAGTCCATCAAAAAATCCACGTAAACGTAAACGTTGAGTGTTATTTCTACACTCCACTGTATCTTTTGTATCTTGTGTTTTTGCTGTTGTTTGGTTATGCGCATTAAAGTCCTAGTGTTGTACTCCGTGTTTTTAAGAACGTTGTTGCGAATGCACTTTTGCGCATGTTTTTTTCCATGTATGCTTGTGCATGTCCATTTGAGCGAGTGTGTTTGTGCATGTTTGTTGATTTGTATTAATGTCGTAGGATTGTAGTTTGTGTTTTCATGATCCTTTTTGCGAATGCTGTTTTGCATGAGTAGTTTTGTGCATGATGTTGTACTTTTACTTATGTGCGTATCCTTTGTAGCGAGTGTTTCTGTGCACGTTTCTTGATGCGCATTCGTGTCCTCGAACTGTAGCGGGTATTTTCATGATCGCTATTGGAATACAATTTTGACCATGTTCGAGTTCGAATTTGGAAATTTGACATTAGCTAGGAATTGTAGCCAGCTGAAATAGCTTTCTAATGCCGCTGGAACCAGTCGATTTGGATTCCGGATGAGAAAGTTATGCTCGACTTCGTGGACACTACCGAAGATGTTGAGGGATCCTCTCTTCTGTTTTGATTTTATTTTCCTAATTGCAACTCTTTTCTTACTCTTTGATCATTTTTGCTTCATGGACACCTAGTTATCAATTTGTACCTATAGAATACTAAATCCACCAATTAAAACAGAAATATAAATTAGTCCATCAAAAAATCCACGTAAACGTAAACGTTGAGTGTTATTTCTACACTCCACTGTATCTTTTGTATCTTGTGTTTTTGCTGTTGTTTGGTTATGCGCATTAAAGTCCTAGTGTTGTACTCCGTGTTTTTAAGAACGTTGTTGCGAATGCACTTTTGCGCATGTTTTTTTACATGTATGCTTGTGCATGTCCATTTGAGCGAGTGTGTTTGTGCATGTTTGTTGATTTGTATTAATGTCCTAGGATTGTAGTTTGTGTTTTCATGATCCTTTTTGCGAATGCAGTTTTGCGTGAGTAGTTTTGTGCATGATTTTGTACTTTTACTTATGTGCGTATCCTTTGTAGCGAGTGTTTATGTGCACGTTTCTTGATGCGCATTCGTGTCCTCGAACTGTAGCGGGTATTTTCATGATCGCTGTTGGAATACAATTTTGACCATGTTCGAGTACGAATTTGGAAATTTGACATTAGACAGGAATTGTAGCCTGCTGAAATAGCTTTCTAATACCGCTGGAACCAGTCGATTTGGAGTCCGGATGAGAAAGTTATGCTAGACTTCGTGGACACTACCGAAGATGTTGAGGGATCCTCTCTTCTGTTTTGATTTTATTTTCCTAATTGCAACTCTTTTCTTACTCTTTGATCATTTTTGCTTCATGGACACCTAGTTATCAATTTGTACCTATAGAATACTAAATCCACCAATTAAAACAGAAATATAAATTAGTCCATCAAAAAATCCACGTAAACGTAAACGTTGAGTGTTATTTCTACACTCCACTGTATCTTTTGTATCTTGTGTTTTTGCTGTTGTTTGGTTATGCGCATTAAAGTCCTAGTGTTGTACTCCGCTGTTTTTAAGAACGTTGTTGCGAATGCACTTTTGCGCATGTTTTTTTCCATGTATGCTTGTGCATGTCCATTTGAGCGAGTGTGTTTGTGCATGTTTGTTGATTTGTATTAATGTCCTAGGATTGTAGTTTGTGTTTTCATGATCCTTTTTGCGAATGCAGTTTTGCGTGAGTAGTTTTGTGCATGATTTTGTACTTTTACTTATGTGCGTATCCTTTGTAGCGAGTGTTTCTGTGCACGTTTCTTGATGCGCATTCGTGTCCTCGAACTGTAGCGGGTATTTTCATGATCGCTATTGGAATACAATTTTGACCATGTTCGAGTTCGAATTTGGAAATTTGACATTAGACAGGAATTGTAGCCAGCTGAAATAGCTTTCTAATGCCGCTGGAACCAGTCGATTTGGAGTCCGGATGAGAAAGTTATGCTAGACTTCGTGGACACTACCGAAGATGTTGAGGGATCCTCTCTTCTGTTTTGATTTTATTTTCCTAATTGCAACTCTTTTCTTACTCTTTGATCATTTTTGCTTCATGGACACCTAGTTATCAATTTGTACCTATAGAATACTAAATCCACCAATTAAAACAGAAATATAAATTAGTCCATCAAAAAATCCACGTAAACGTAAACGTTGAGTGTTATTTCTACACTCCACTGTATCTTTTGTATCTTGTGTTTTTGCTGTTGTTTGGTTATGCGCATTAAAGTCCTAGTGTTGTACTCCGTGTTTTTAAGAACGTTGTTGCGAATGCACTTTTGCGCATGTTTTTTTACATGTATGCTTGTGCATGTCCATTTGAGCGAGTGTGTTTGTGCATGTTTGTTGATTTGTATTAATGTCCTAGGATTGTAGTTTGTGTTTTCATGATCCTTTTTGCGAATGCAGTTTTGCGTGAGTAGTTTTGTGGATGATTTTGTACTTTTACTTATCTGCGTATCCTTTGTAGTGAGTGTTTTTGTGCACGTTTCTTGACGCGCATTCGTGTCCTCGAACTGTAGCGGGTATTTTCATGATCGCTGTTGGAATCCAATTTTGACCATGTTCGAGTCCGAATTTTGAAATTTTACATTAGACAGGAATTGTAGCCACCTGAAATAGCTTTCTAATGCCGCTGGAACCAGTCGATTTGGATTCCGGATGAGAAAGTTATGCTCGACTTCGTGGACACTACCGAAGATGTTGAGGGATCCTCTCTTCTGTTTTGATTTTATTTTCCTAATTGCAACTCTTTTCTTACTCTTTGATCATTTTTGCTTCATGGACACCTAGTTATCAATTTGTACCTATAGAATACTAAATCCACCAATTAAAACAGAAATATAAATTAGTCCATCAAAAAATCCACGTAAACGTAAACGTTGAGTGTTATTTCTACACTCCACTGTATCTTTTGTATCTTGTGTTTTTGCTGTTGTTTGGTTATGCGCATTAAAGTCCTAGTGTTGTACTCCGTGTTTTTAAGAACGTTGTTGCGAATGCACTTTTGCGCATGTTTTTTTACATGTATGCTTGTGCATGTCCATTTGAGCGAGTGTGTTTGTGCATGTTTGTTGATTTGTATTAATGTCCTAGGATTGTAGTTTGTGTTTTCATGATCCTTTTTGCGAATGCAGTTTTGCGTGAGTAGTTTTGTGCATGATTTTGTACTTTTACTAATGTGCGTATCCTTTGTAGCGAGTGTTTTTGTGCAAGTTTCTTGATGCGCATTCGTGTCCTCGAACTGTAGCGGGTATTTTCATGATTGGTGTTGGAATACAATTTTGACCATGTTCGAGACCGAATTTGGAAACTTGACATTAGACAGGAATTGTAGCCAGCTGAAATAGCTTTCTAATGCCGCCGGAACCAGTCGATTTGGAGTCCGGATGAGAAAGTTATGCTCGACTTCGTGGACACTACCGAAGATGTTGAGGGATCCTCTCTTCTGTTTTGATTTTATTTTCCTAATTGCAACTCTTTTCTTACTCTTTGATCATTTTTGCTTCATGGACACCTAGTTATCAATTTGTACCTATAGAATACTAAATCCACCAATTAAAACAGAAATATAAATTAGTCCATAAAAAAATCCACGTAAACGTAAACGTTGAGTGTTATTTCTACACTCCACTTTATCGTTTGTATCTTGTGTTTTTGCTGTTGTTTGGTTATGCGCATTAAAGTCCTAGTGTTGTACTCCGT
>NW_012193802.1:71376-81443 GCF_000504015.1 Erythranthe guttata | reverse complement strand
TGGACGCTAACGAAGATGTTGAGGGATCCTCTCTTCTATTTTAATTTTATTTTCCTAACTGCAACTCTTCTCTTACTCTTTAATCATTTTTGCTTCATGGACACCTAATTATCAGTTTGTACCTATAGAATACTAAATCCACCAATTAAAACAGAAATATAAATTAGTCCATCAAAAAATCCACGTAAACGTAAACGTTGAGTGTTATTTCTCATTCCACTGTATCTTTTGTATCTTGTGTTTTTGCTGTTGTTTGGTTATGCGCATTAAAGTCCTAGTGTTGTACTCGGTGTTTTTAAGAACGTTGTTGCGAATGCATTTTTGCGCATGTTTTTTTACATGTATGTTTGTGCATGTCCATTTGAGCGAGTGTGTTTGTGCATGTTTGTTGATTTGTATTAATGTCCTAGGATTGTAGTTTGTGTTTTCATGATCCTTTTTGCGAATGTAGTTTTGCGTGAGTAGTTTTGTGCATGATTTTGTACTTTTACTTATGTGCGTATCCTTTGTAGCGAGTGTTTCTGTGCACGTTTCTTGATGCGCATTCGTGTCCTCGAACTGTAGCTGGTATTTTCATGATCGCTGTTGGAATACAATTTTGACCATGTTCGAGTCCGAATTTGGAAATTTGACATTAGACAGGAATTGTAGCCAGCTGAAATAGCTTTCTAATGCCGCTGGAACCAGTCGATTTGGAGTCCGGATGAGAAAGTTATGCTCGACTTCGTGGACACTACCGAAGATGTTGAGGGATCCTCTCTTCTGTTTTGATTTTATTTTCCTAATTGCAACTCTTTTCTTACTCTTTGATCATTTTTGCTTCATGGACACCTAATTATCAATTTGTACCTATAGAATACTAAATCCACCAATTAAAACAGAAATATAAATTAGTCAATCAAAAAATCCACGTAAACGTAAACGTTGAGTGTTATTTCTACACTCCACTGTATCTTTTGTATCTTGTGTTTTGGCTGTTGTTTGGTTATGCGCATTAAAGTCCTAGTGTTGTACTCCGTGTTTTTAAGAACGTTGTTGCGAATGCACTTTTGCGCATGTTTTTTTACATGTATGCTTGTGCATGTCCATTTGAGCGAGTGTGTTTGTGCATGTTTGTTGATTTGTATTAATGTCCTAGGATTGTAGTTTGTGTTTTCATGATCCTTTTTGCGAATGTAGTTTTGCGTGAGTAGTTTTGTGCATGATTTTGTACTTTTACTTATGTGCGTATCCTTTGTAGCGAGTGTTTATGTGCACGTTTCTTGATGCGCATTCGTGTCCTCGAACTGTAGCGGGTATTTTCATGATCGCTGTTGGAATACAATTTTGACCATGTTCGAGTCCGAATTTGGAAATTTGACATTAGACAGGAATTGTAGCCAGCTGAAATAGCTTTCTAATGCCGCTGGAACCAGTCGATTTGGAGTCCGGATGAGAAAGTTATGCTCGACTTCGTGGACACTACCGAAGATGTTGAGGGATCCTCTCTTCTGTTTTGATTTTATTTTCCTAATTGCAACTCTTTTCTTACTCTTTGATCATTTTTGCTTCATGGACACCTAATTATCAATTTGTACCTATAGAATAACAAATCCACCAATTAAAACAGAAATATAAATTAGTCCATCAAAAAATCCACGTAAACGTAAACGTTGAGTGTTATTTCTACACTCCACTGTATCTTTTGTATCTTGTGTTTTTGCTGTTGTTTGGTTATGCGCATTAAAGTCCTAGTGTTGTACTCCGTGTTTTTAAGAACGTTGTTGCGAATGCACTTTTGCGCATGTTTTTTTACATGTATGCTTGTGCATGTCCATTTGAGCGAGTGTGTTTGTGCATGTTTGTTGATTTGTATTAATGTCCTAGGATTGTAGTTTGTGTTTTCATGATCCTTTTTGCGAATGCAGTTTTGCGTGAGTAGTTTTGTGCATGATTTGGTACTTTTACTAATGTGCGTATCCTTGGTAGCGAGTGTTTTTGTGCACGTTTCTTGATGCGCATTCGTGTCCTCGAACTGTAGCGGGTATTTTCATGATCGGTGTTTGAATACAATTTTGACCATGTTCGAGTCCGAATTTGGAAATTTGACATTAGACACGAATTGTAGCCAGCTGAAATAGCTTTCTAATGCCGCCGGAACCAGTCGATTTGGAGTCAGGATGAGAAAGTTATGCTCGACTTCGTGGACACTACCGAAGATGTTGAGGGATCCTCTCTTCTGTTTTGATTTTATTTTCCTAATTGCAACTCTTTTCTTACTCTTTGATCATTTTTGCTTCATGGACACCTAGTTATCAATTTGTACCTATAGAATACTAAATCCACCAATTAAAACAGAAATATAAATTAGTCCATCAAAAAATCCACGTAAACGTAAACGTTGAGTGTTATTTCTACACTCCACTGTATCTTTTGTATCTTGTGTTTTTGCTGTTGTTTGGTTATGCGCATTAAAGTCCTAGTGTTGTACTCCGTGTTTTTAAGAACGTTGTTGCGAATGCACTTTTGCGCATGTTTTTTTACATGTATGCTT
This sequence comes from Erythranthe guttata, assembly GCF_000504015.1. The sequence continues at coordinate 78,910 of NW_012193802.1, read as the reverse complement.
GTGCATGTCCATTTGAGCGAGTGTGTTTGTGCATGTTTGTTGATTTGTATTAATGTCCTAGGATTGTAGTTTGTGTTTTCATGATCCTTTTTGCGAATGCAGTTTTGCGTGAGTAGTTTTGTGCATGATTTTGTACTTTTACTTATGTGCGTATCCTTTGTAGCGAGTGTTTCTGTGCACGTTTCTTGATGCGCATTCGTGTCCTCGAACTGTAGCGGGTATTTTCATGATCGCTATTGGAATACAATTTTGACCATGTTCGAGTCCGAATTTGGAAATTTGACATTTGACAGGAATTGTAGCCAGCTGAAATAGCTTTCTAATGCCGCTGGAACCAGTCGATTTGGAGTCCGGATGAGAAAGTTATGCTCGACTTCGTGGACACTACCGAAGATGTTGAGGGATCCTCTCTTCTGTTTTGATTTTATTTTCCTAATTGCAACTCTTTTCTTACTCTTTGATCATTTTTGCTTCATGGACACCTAATTATCAATTTGTACCTATAGAATACTAAATCCACCAATTAAAACAGAAATATAAATTAGTCAATCAAAAAATCCACGTAAACGTAAACGTTGAGTGTTATTTCTACACTCCACTGTATCTTTTGTATCTTGTGTTTTGGCTGTTGTTTGGTTATGCGCATTAAAGTCCTAGTGTTGTACTCCGTGTTTTTAAGAACGTTGTTGCGAATGCACTTTTGCGCATGTTTTTTTACATGTATGCTTGTGCATGTCCATTTGAGCGAGTGTGTTTGTGCATGTTTGTTGATTTGTATTAATGTCCTAGGATTGTAGTTTGTGTTTTCATGATCCTTTTTGCGAATGCAGTTTTGCGTGAGTAGTTTTGTGCATGATTTGGTACTTTTACTAATGTGCGTATCCTTTATAGCGAGTGTTTTTGTGCAAGTTTCTTGATGCGCATTCGTGTCCTCGAACTGTAGCGAGTATTTTCATGATCTGTGTTTGAATACAATTTTGACCATGTTCGAGTCCGAATTTGGAAACTTGACATGAGACAGGAATTGTAGCCACCTGAAATAGCTTTCTAATGCCGCCAGAACCAGTCGATTTGGAGTCAGGATGAGAAAGTTATGCTCGACTTCGTGGACACTACCGAAGATGTTGAGGGATCCTCTCTTCTGTTTTGATTTTATTTTCCTTATTGCAACTCTTTTCTTACTCTTTGATCATTTTTGCTTCAAGGACACCTAGTTATCAATTTGTACGTATAGAATAGTAAATCCACCAATTAAAACAGAAATATAAATTAGTCCATCAAAAAATCCACGTAAACGGAAACGTTGAGTGTTATTTCTACACTCCACTGTATCTTTTGTATCTTGTGTTTTGGCTGTTGTTTGGTTATGCGCATTAAAGCCCTAGTGTTGTACTCCGTATTTTTAAGAACGTTGTTGCGAATGCACTTTTGCGCATGTTTTTTTCCATGTATGCTTGTGCATGTCCATTTGAGCGAGTGTGTTTGTGCATGTTTGTTGATTTGTATTAATGTCCTAGGATTGTAGTTTGTGTTTTCATGATCCTTTTTGCGAATGCAGTTTTGCGTGAGTAGTTCAGTGCCTGATTTTGTACCTTTACTTATGTGCGTATCCTTTGTAGCGAGTGTTTATGTGCACGTTTCTTGATGCGCATTCGTGTCCTCGAACTGTAGCGGGTATTTTCATGATCGCTGTTGGAATCCAATTATGACCATGTTCGAGTCCGAATTTGGAAATTTGACATTAGACAGGAACTGTAGCCACCTGAAATAGCTTTCAAATGCCGCCAGAACCAGTCGATTTGGAGTCCGGATGAGAAAGTTATGCTCGACTTCGTGGACACTATCGAAGATGTTGAGGGATCCTCTCTTCTATTTTGATTTTATTTTCCTAATTGCAACTCTTTTCTTACTCTTTGATCATTTTTGCTTCATGGACACCTAATTATCAATTTGTACCTATGGAATACTTAATCCACCAATTAAAACAGAAATATAAATTAGTCCATCAAAAAATCCACGTAAACGTAAACGTTGAGTGTTATTTCTACACTCCACTGTATCTTTTGTATCTTGTGTTTTTGCTGTTGTTTGGTTATGCGCATTAAAGTCCTAGTGTTGTACTCCGTGTTTTTAAGAACGTTGTTGCGAATGCACTTTTGCGCATGTTTTTCTACACGTTTGTGCTTGTCCATTTGAGCGAGTGTGTTTGTGCATGTTTGTTGATTTGTATTAAAGTCCTGGGATTGTAGTTTGTGTTTTCATGATCCTTTTCGCGAATGTTGTTTTGCGTGAGTAGATTTGTGCATGATTTTGTACTTTTACTTATGTGCGTATCCTTTGTAGCGAGTGTTTTTGTGCACGTTTCTTGATGCGCATTCGTGTCCTCGAACTGTAGCGGGTATTTTCATGATCGCTGTTGGAATCCAATTATGACCATGTTCGAGTCCGAATTTGGAAATTTTACATTAGACAGGAATTGTAGCCGCCTGAAATATCTTTCTAATGCCGCCGGAACCAGTCGATTTGGAGTCCGGATGAGAAAGTTATGCTCGACTTCGTGGACACTACCGAAGATGTTGAGGGATCCTCTCTTCTATTTTGATTTTATTTTCCTAATTGCAACTCTTTTCTTACTCTTTGATCATTTTCGCTTCATGGACACCTAATTATCAATTTGTACCTATGGAATACTAAATCCACCAATTAAAACAGAAATATAAATTAGTCCATCAAAAAATCCACGTAAACGTAAACGTTGAGTGTTATTTCTACACTCCACTGTATCTTTTGTATCTTGTGTTTTTGCTGTTGTTTGGTTATGCGCATTAAAGTCCTAGTGTTGTACACCGTGTTTTTAAGAACGTTGTTGCGAATGCACTTTTGCGCATGTTTTTCTACACGTTTGTGCTTGTCCATTTGAGCGAGTGTGTTTGTGCATGTTTGTTGATTTGTATTAAAGTCCTAGGATTGTAGTTTGTGTTTTCATGATCCTTTTCGCGAATGTTGTTTTGCGTGAGTAGTTTTGTGCATGATTTTGTACTTTTACTATGTGCGTATCCTTTGTAGCGAGTGTTTTTGTGCACGTTTCTTGATGCGCATTCGTGTCCTCGAACTGTAGCGGGTTTTTTCATGATCGCTGTTGGAATCCAATTTTGACCATGTTCGAGTCCGAATTTGGAAATTTTACATTAGACAGGAAATGTAGCCACCTGAAATATCTTTCTAATGCCGCCGGAACCAGTCGATTTGGAGTCCGGATGAGAAAGTTATGCTCGACTTCGTGGACACTACCGAAGATGTTGAGGGATCCTCTCTTCTATTTTGATTTTATTTTCCTAATTGCAACTGTTTTCTTACTCTTTGATCATTTTTGCTTCATGGACACCTAATTATCAATTTGTACCTATGGAATACTAAATCCACCAATTAAAACAGAAATATAAATTAGTCCATCAAAAAATCCACGTAAACGTAAACGTTGAGTGTTATTTCTACACTCCACTGTATCTTTTGTATCTTGTGTTTTTGCTGTTGTTTGGTTATGCGCATTAAAGTCCTAGTGTTGTACTCCGTGTTTTTAAGAACGTTGTTGCGAATGCACTTTTGCGCATGTTTTTCTACACGTTTGTGCTTGTCCATTTGAGCGAGTGTGTTTGTGCATGTTTGTTGATTTGTATTAAAGTCCTAGGATTGTAGTTTGTGTTTTCATGATCCTTTTTGCGAATGCTGTTTTGCGTGAGTAGTTTTGTGCATGATTTTGTACTTTTACTTATGTGCGTATCCTTTGTAGCGAGTGTTTTTGTGCACGTTTCTTGATGCGCATTCGTGTCCTCGAACTGTAGCGGGTATTTTCATGATCGCTGTTGGAATCCAATTTTGACCATGTTCGAGTCCGAATTTGGAAATTTGACATTAGACAGGAATTGTATCCACCTGAAATAGCTTTCTAATGCCGCAAGAACCAGTCGATTTGGAGTCCGGATGAGAAAGTTATGCTCGACTTCGTGGACACTACCGAAGATGTTGAGGGATCCTCTCTTCTATTTTGATTTTATTTTCCTAATTGCAACTGTTTTCTTACTCTTTGATCATTTTTGCTTCATGGACACCTAATTATCAATTTGTACCTATGGAATACTAAATCCACCAATTAAAACAGAAATATAAATTAGTCCATAAAAAAATCCACGTAAACGTAAACGTTGAGTGTTATTTCTACACTCCACTGTATCTTTTGTATCTTGTGTTTTTGCTGTTGTTCGGTTATGCGCATTAAAGTCCTAGTGTTGTACTCCGTGTTTTTAAGAACGTTGTTGCCAATGCACTTTTGCGCATGTTTTTCTACACGTTTGTGCTTGTCCATTTGAGCGAGTGTGTTTGTGCATGTTTGTTGATTTGTATTAAAGTCCTAGGATTGTAGTTTGTGTTTTCATGATCCTTTTCGCGAATGCTGTTTTGCGTGAGTAGTTTTGTGCATGATTTTGTACTTTTACTTATGTGCGTATCCTTTGTAGCGAGTGTTTTTGTGCACGTTTCTTGATGCGCATTCGTGTCCTCGAACTGTAGCGGGTATTTTCATGATCGCTGTTGGAATCCAATTTTGACCATGTTCGAGTCCGAATTTGGAAATTTGACATTAGACAGGAATTGTAGCCACCTGAAATAGCTTTCTAATGCCGCCGGAACCAGTCGATTTGGAGTCCGGATGAGAAAGTTATGCTCGACTTCGTGGACACTACCGAAGATGTTGAGGGATCCTCTCTTCTATTTTGATTTTATTTTCCTAATTGCAAGTCTTTTCTTACTCTTTGATCATTTTTGCTTCATGGACACCTAATTATCAATTTGTACCTATGGAATACTAAATCCACCAATTAAAACAGAAATATAAATTAGTCCATCAAAAAATCCACGTAAACGTAAACGTTGAGTGTTATTTCTACACTCCACTGTATCTTTTGTATCTTGTGATTTTGCTGTTGTTTGGTTATGCGCATTAAAGTCCTAGTGTTGTACTCCGTGTTTTTAAGAACGTTGTTGCGAATGCACTTTTGCGCATGTTTTTCTACACGTTTGTGCTTGCCCATTTGAGCGAGTGTGTTTGTGCATGTTTGTTGATTTGTATTAAAGTCCTAGGATTGTAGTTTGTGTTTTCATGATCCTTTTTGCGAATGCTGTTTTGCGTGAGTAGTTTTGTGCATGATTTTGTACTTTTACTTATGTGCGTATCCTTTGTAGCGAGTGTTTTTGTGCACGTTTCTTGATGCGCATTCGTGTCCTCGAACTGTAGCGGGTATTTTCATGATCGCTGTTGGAATCCAATTTTGACCATGTTCGAGTCCGAATTTGGAAATTTTACATTAGACAGGAATTGTAGCCACCTGAAATAGCTTTCTAATGCCGCCGGAACCAGTCGATTTGGAGTCCGGATGAGAAAGTTATGCTCGACTTCGTGGACACTACCGAAGATGTTGAGGGATCCTCTCTTCTATTTTTATTTTATTTTCCTAATTGCAAGTCTTTTCTTACTCTTTGATCATTTTTGCTTCATGGACACCTAATTATCAATTTGTATCCATGGAATACTAAATCCACCAATTAAAACAGAAATATAAATTAGTCCATCAAAAAATCCACGTAAACGTAAACGTTGAGTGTTATTTCTACACTCCACTGTATCTTTTGTATCTTGTGATTTTGCTGTTGTTTGGTTATGCGCATTAAAGTCCTAGTGTTGTACTCCGTGTTTTTAAGAACGTTGTTGCGAATGCACTTTTGCGCATGTTTTTCTACACGTTTGTGCTTGTCCATTTGAGCGAGTGTGTTTGTGCATGTTTGTTGATTTGTATTAAAGTCCTAGGATTGTAGTTTGTGTTTTCATGATCCTTTTTGCGAATGCTGTTTTGCGTGAGTAGTTTTGTGCATGATTTTGTACTTTTACTTATGTGCGTATCCTTTGTAGCGAGTGTTTTTGTGCACGTTTCTTGATGCGCATTCGTGTCCTCGAACTGTAGCGGGTATTTTCATGATCGCTGTTGGAATCCAATTTTGACCATGTTCGAGTCCGAATTTGGAACTTTTACGTTGGAGCAGGAATTGTAGCCGCCTGAAATAGCTTTCTAATGCCGCCGGAACCAGTCGATTTGGAGTCCGGATGAGAAAGTTATGCTCGACTTCGTGGACACTACCGAAGATGTTGAGGGATCCTCTCTTCTATTTTGATTTTATTTTCCTAATTGCAACTCTTTTCTTACTCTTTGATCATTTTCGCTTCATGGACACCTAATTATCAATTTGTACCTATGGAATACTAAATCCACCAATTAAAACAGAAATATAAATTAGTCCATCAAAAAATCCACGTAAACGTAAACGTTGAGTGTTATTTCTACACTCCACTGTATCTTTTGTATCTTGTGTTTTTGCTGTTGTTTGGTTATGCGCATTAAAGTCCTAGTGTTGTACTCCGTGTTTTTAAGAACGTTGTTGCGAATGCACTTTTGCGCATGTTTTTCTACACGTTTGTGCTTGTCCATTTGAGCGAGTGTGTTTGTGCATGTTTGTTGATTTGTATTAAAGTCCTAGGATTGTAGTTTGTGTTTTCATGATCCTTTTTGCGAATGCTGTTTTGCGTGAGTAGTTTTGTGCATGATTTTGTACTTTTACTTATGTGCGTATCCTTTGTAGCGAGTGTTTTTGTGCACGTTTCTTGATGCGCATTCGTGTCCTCGAACTGTAGCGGGTTTTTTCATGATCGCTGTTGGAATCCAATTTTGACCATGTTCGAGTCCGAATTTGGAAATTTTACATTAGACAGGAACTGTAGCCACCTGAAATATCTTTCTAATGCCGCCGGAACCAGTCGATTTGGAGTCCGGATGAGAAAGTTATGCTCGACTTCGTGGACACTACCGAAGATGTTGAGGGATCCTCTCTTCTATTTTGATTTTATTTTCCTAATTGCAACTGTTTTCTTACTCTTTGATCATTTTTGCTTCATGGACACCTAATTATCAATTTGTACCTATGGAATACTAAATCCACCAATTAAAACAGAAATATAAATTAGTCCATCAAAAAATCCACGTAAACGTAAACGTTGAGTGTTATTTCTACACTCCACTGTATCTTTTGTATCTTGTGTTTTTGCTGTTGTTTGATTATGCGCATTAAAGTCCTAGTGTTGTACTCCGTGTTTTTAAGAACGTTGTTGTGAATGCACTTTTGCGCATGTTTTTCTACACGTTTGTGCTTGTCCATTTGAGCGAGAGTGTTTGTGCATGTTTGTTGATTTGTATTAAAGTCCTAGGATTGTAGTTTGTGTTTTCATGATCCTTTTTGCGAATGTTGTTTTGCGTGAGTAGTTTTGTGCATGATTTTGTACTTTTACTTATGTGCGTATCCTTTGTAGCGAGTGTTTTTGTGCACGTTTCTCGATGCGCATTCGTGTCCTCGAACTGTAGCGGGTATTTTCATGATCGCTGTTGGAATCCAATTTTGACCATGTTCGAGTCCGAATTTGGAAATTTTACAT
>NW_012193802.1:33384-55742 GCF_000504015.1 Erythranthe guttata | reverse complement strand
TTTGTACTTTTACTTATGTGCGTATCCTTTGTAGCGAGTGTTTCTGTGCACGTTTCTTGATGCGCATTCGTGTCCTCGAACTGTAGCGGGTATTTTCATGATCGCTGTTGGAATACAATTTTGACCATGTTCGAGTCCGAATTTGGTAATTTGACATTAGACAGGAATTGTAGCCAGCTTAAATAGCTTTCCAATACCGCCGGAACCAGTCGATTTGGAGTCCGCATGAGAAAGTTATGCTCGACTTCGTGGACACTACCGAAGATGTTGAGGGATCCTCTCTTCTGTTTTGATTTTATTTTCCTAATTGCAACTCTTTTCTTACTCTTTGATCATTTTTGCGTCATGGACACCTAATTATGAATTTGTACCTATAGAATACTAAATCCACCAATTAAAACAGAAATATGAATTAGTCCATCAAAAAATCCACGTAAACGTAAACGTTGAGTGTTATTTCTGCACTCCACTGTATCTTTTGTATCTTGTGTTTTTGCTGTTGTTTTGTTATGCGCATTAAAGTCCTAGTGTTGTACTCCGTGTTTTTAAGAACGTTGTTGCGAATGCACTCTTGCGCATGTTTTTTTACATGTATGCTTGTGCATGTCCATTTGAGCGAGTGTGTTTGTGCATGTTTGTTGATTTGTATTAATGTCCTAGGATTGTTGTTTGTGTTTTCATGATCCTTTTTGCGAATGCAGTTTTGTGTGAGTAGTTTTGTGCATGATTTTGTGCTTTTACTTATGTGCGTATCCTTTGTAGCGAGTGTTTCTGTGCACGTTTCTTGATGCGCATTCGTGTCCTCGAGCTGTAGCGGGTATTTTCATGATCGCTGTTGGAATACAATTTTGACCGTGTTCGAGTCCGAATTTGGAAATTTGACATAAGACAGGAATTGTAGCCAACTGAAATAGCTTTCTAATGCAGCCGGAACCAGTCGATTTGGAGTCCGGATGAGAAAGTTATGCTCGACTTCGTGGACACTACCGAAGATGTTGAGGGAGCCTCTCTTCTGTTTTGATTTTATTTTCCTAATTGCAACTCTTTTCTTACTCTTTGATCATTTTTGCTTCATGGACACCTAATTATCAATTTGTACCTATAGAATACTAAATCCACCAATTAAAACAGAAATATAAATTAGTCAATCAAAAAATCCACGTAAACGTAAACGTGGAGGGTTATTTCTACACTCCACTGTATCTTTTGTATCTTGTGTTTTCGGTGTTGTTTGGTTATGCGCATTAAAGTCCTAGTGTTGTACTCCGTGTTTTTTAGAACGTTGTTGCGAATGCACTTTTGCGCATGTTTTTTTACATGTATGCTTGTGCATGTCCATTTGAGCGAGTGTGTTTGTGCATGTTTGTTGATTTGTATTAATGTCCTAGGATTGTAGTTTGTGTTTTTATGATCCTTTTTGCGAATGCAGTTTGGCGTGAGTAGTTTTGTGCATGATTTTGTACTTTTACTTATGTGCGTATCCTTTGTAACGAGTGTTTCTGTGCACGTTTCTTGATGCGCATTCATGTCCTCGAACTGTAGCGGGTATTTTCATGATCGCTGTTGGAATACAATTTTGACCATGTTCGAGTCTGAATTTGGAAATTTGACATTAGACAGGAATTCTAGCCAGCTGAAATAGCTTTCTAATGCCGCCGGAACCAGTCGATTTGGAGTCCGGATGAGAAAGTTATGCTCGACATCGTCGACACTACCGAAGATGTTGAGGGATCCTCTCTTCTGTTTTGATTTTATTTTCCTAATTGCAACTCTTTTCTTACTCTTTGATCATTTTTGCTTCATGGACACCTAATTATGAATTCGTACCTATAGAATACTAAATCCACCAAGTTAAAACAGAAATATGAATTAGTCCATCAAAAAATCCACGTAAACGTAAACGTTGAGTGTTATTTCTGCACTCCACTGTATCTTATGTATCTTGTGTTTTTGCTGTTGTTTTGTTATGCGCATTAAAGTCCTAGTGTTGTACTCCGTGTTTTTAAGAACGTTGTTGCGAATGCACTTTTGCGCATGTTTTTTTACATGTATGCTTGTGCATGTCCATTTGAACGAGTGTGTTTGTGCATGTTTGTTGATTTGTATTAATGTGCTAGGATTGTTGTTTGTGTTTTCATGATCCTTTTTGCGAATGCAGTTTTGCGTGAGTAGTTTTGTGCATGATTTTGTACTTTTACTTATGTGCGTATCCTTTGTAGCGAGTGTTTGTGTGCACGTTTCTTGATGCGCATTCGTGTCCTCGAGCTGTAGCGGGTATTTTCATGATCGCTGTTGGAATACAATTTTGACCGTGTTCGAGTCCGAATTTGGAAATTTGACATTAGACACGAATTGTAGCCAGCTGAAATAGCTTTCTAATGCCGCCGGAACAAGTCGATTTGGAGTCCGGATGAGAAAGTTATGCTCGACTTCGTGGACACTACCGAAGATGTTGAGGGATCCTCTCTTCTGTTTTGATTTTATTTTCCTAATTGCAACTCTTTTCTTACTCTTTGATCATTTTTGCTTCATGGACACCTAATTATCAATTTGTACCTATAGAATACTAAATCCACCAATTAAAACAGAAATATAAATTAGAACATAAAAAAATCCACGTAAACGTAAACGTTGAGTGTTATTTCTACACTCCACTGTATCTTTTGTATCTTGTGTTTTTGTTGTTGTTTGGTTATGCGCATTAAATTCCTAGTGTTGTACTCCGTGTTTTTAAGAACGTTGTTGCGAATGCCCTTTTGCGCATGTTTTTTTACATGTATGCTTGTGCATGTCCATTTGAGCGAGTGTGTTTGTGCATGTTTGTTGATTTGTATTAATGTCCTAGGACTGTAGTTTGTGTTTTCATGATCCTTTTTGCGAGTGCAGTTTTGCGTGAGTAATTTTGTGCATGGTTTTGTACGTTTACTTAAGTGCGTATCCTCTGTAGCGAGTGTTTTTGTGCACGTTTATTGATGCGCATTCGTGTCCTCGAACTGTAGTGGATATTTTCATGATCGCTGTTGGAATACAATTTTGACCATGTTCGAGTCCGAATTTGGAAATTTGACATTAGACAGGAATTGTAGCCAGCTAAAATAGCTTTCTAATGTTGCCGGAACCAGTCGATTTGGAGTCTGGATGAGAATGTTATGCTCGACTTCGTGGACACTACCGAAGATGTTGAGGGATCCTCTCTTCTGTTTTGATTTTATTTTCCTAATTGCAACTCTTTTCTTACTCTTTGATCATTTTTGCTTCATGGACACCTAATTATCAATTTGTACCTATAGAATACTAAATCCACCAATTAAAACAGAAATATAAATTAGTCAATCAAAAAATCCACGTAAACGTAAACGTTGAGTGTTATTTCTACACTCCACTGTATCTTTTGTATCTCGTGTTTTTGCTGTTGTTTGGTTATGCGCATTAAAGTCCTAATGTTGTACTCCGTGTTTTTAAGAACGTTGTTGCGAATGCACTTTTGCGCATGTTTTTTTACATGTATGCTTGTGCATGTCCATTTGAGCGAGTGTGTTTGTGCATGTTTGTTGATTTGTATTAATATCCTAGGATTGTAGTTTGTGTTTTCATGATCCTTTTTGCGAGTGCAGTTTTGCGTGAGTAGTTTTGTGCATGATTTTGTACTTTTACTTAAGTGCGTATCCTCTGTAGCGAGTGTTTTTGTGCACGTTTATTGATGCGCATTCGTGTCCTCGAACTGTAGTGGGTATTTTCATGATCGCTGTTGGAATACAATTTTGACCATGTTCGAGTCCGAATTTGGAAATTTGACATTATATAGGAATTGTAGCCAGCTGAAATAGCTTTCTAATGTTACCGGAACCAGTCGATTTGGAGTCCGGATGAGAATGTTATGCTCGACTTCATGGACACTACCGAAGATTTTGAGGGATCCTCTCTTCTGTTTTGATTTTATTTTCCTAATTGCAACTCTTTTCTTACTCTTTGATCATTTTTGCTTCATGGACACCTAATTATCAATTTGTACCTATAGAATACTAAATCCACCAATTAAAACAGAAATATAAATTAGTCCATCAAAAAATCCACGTAAACGTAAACGTTGAGTGTTATTTCTACACTCCACTGTATCTTTTGTATCTTGTGTTTTTGTTGTTGTTTGGTTATGCGCATTAAATTCCTAGTGTTGTACTCCGTGTTTTTAAGAACGTTGTTGCGAATGCCCTTTTGCGCATGTTTTTTTACATGTATGCTTGTGCATGTCCATTTGAGCGAGTGTGTTTGTGCATGTTTGTTGATTTGTATTAATGTCCTAGGACTGTAGTTTGTGTTTTCATGATCCTTTTTGCGAGTGCAGTTTTGCGTGAGTAATTTTGTGCATGGTTTTGTACGTTTACTTAAGTGCGTATCCTCTGTAGCGAGTGTTTTTGTGCACGTTTATTGATGCGCATTCGTGTCCTCGAACTGTAGCGGGTATTTTCATGATCGCTGTTGGAATACAATTTTTACCATGTTCGAGTCCGAATTTGGAAATTTGACATTAGACAGGAATTGTAGCCAGCTAAAATAGCTTTCTAATGTTGCCGGAACCAGTCGATTTGGATTCTGGATGAGAATGTTATGCTCGACTTCGTGGACACTACCGAAGATGTTGAGGGATCCTCTCTTCTGTTTTGATTTTATTTTCCTAATTGCAACTCTTTTCTTACTCTTTGATCATTTTTGCTTCATGGACACCTAATTATCAATTTGTACCTATAGAATACTAAATCCACCAATTAAAACAGAAATATAAATTAGTCAATCAAAAAATCCACGTAAACGTAAACGTTGAGTGTTATTTCTACACTCCACTGTATCTTTTGTATCTCGTGTTTTTGCTGTTGTTTGGTTATGCGCATTAAAGTCCTAGTGTTGTACTCCGTGTTTTTAAGAACGTTGTTGCGAATGCACTTTTGCGCATGTTTTTTTACATGTATGCTTGTGCATGTCCATTTGAGCGAGTGTGTTTGTGCATGTTTGTTGATTTGTATTAATATCCTAGGATTGTAGTTTGTGTTTTCATGATCCTTTCTGCGAGTGCAGTTTTGCGTGAGTAGTTTTGTGCATGATTTTGTACTTTTACTTATGTGCGTATCCTTTGTAGCGAGTGTTTTTGTGCACGTTTCTTGATGCGCATTCGTGTCCTCGAACTGTAGCGGGTATTTTCATGATCGCTGTTGGAATACAATTTTGACCGTGTTCGAGTCCGAATTTGGAAATTTGACATTAGACAGGAATTGTAGCCAGCTGAAATAGCTTTCAAATGCAGCCGGAACCAGTCGATTTGGAGTCCGGATGAGAAAGTTATGCTCGACTTCGTGGACACTACCGAAGATGTTGAGGGATCCTCTCTTCTGTTTTGATTTTATTTTCCTAATTGCAACTCTTTTCTTACTCTTTGATCATTTTTGCTTCATGGACACCTAATTATCAATTTGTACCTATAGAATACTAAATCCACCAATTAAAACAGAAATATAAATTAGTCCATCAAAAAATCCACGTAAACGTAAACGTTGAGTGTTATTTCTACACTCCACTGTATCTTTTGTATCTTGTGTTTTTGTTGTTGTTTGGTTATGCGCATTAAATTCCTAGTGTTGTACTCCGTGTTTTTAAGAACGTTGTTGCGAATGCCCTTTTGCGCATGTTTTTTTACATGTATGCTTGTGCATGTCCATTTGAGCGAGTGTGTTTGTGCATGTTTGTTGATTTGTATTAATGTCCTAGGACTGTAGTTTGTGTTTTCATGATCCTTTTTGCGAGTGCAGTTTTGCGTGAGTAATTTTGTGCATGGTTTTGTACGTTTACTTAAGTGCGTATCCTCTGTAGCGAGTGTTTTTGTGCACGTTTATTGATGCGCATTCGTGTCCTCGAACTGTAGCGGGTATTTTCATGATCGCTGTTGGAATACAATTTTTACCATGTTCGAGTCCGAATTTGGAAATTTGACATTAGACAGGAATTGTAGCCAGCTAAAATAGCTTTCTAATGTTGCCGGAACCAGTCGATTTGGATTCTGGATGAGAATGTTATGCTCGACTTCGTGGACACTACCGAAGATGTTGAGGGATCCTCTCTTCTGTTTTGATTTTATTTTCCTAATTGCAACTCTTTTCTTACTCTTTGATCATTTTTGCTTCATGGACACCTAATTATCAATTTGTACCTATAGAATACTAAATCCACCAATTAAAAACGAAATATAAATTAGTCCATCAAAAAATCCACGAAAACGGAAACGTTGAGTGTTATTTATACACTCCACTGTATCTTTTGTATATCGTGTTTTTGCTGTTGTTTGGTTATGCGCATTAAAGTCCTAGTGTTGTACTCCGTGTTTGCTTGTTGGTCACCTACTCTAACACTTTTGCGCATGTTTTTTTACATGTATGCTTGTGCATGTCCATTTGAGCGAGTGTGTTTGTGCATGTTTATTGATTTGTATTAATGTCCTAGGATTGTAGTTTGTGTTTTCATGATCCTTTTTGCGAATGCAGTTTTGCGTGAGTAGATTTGTGCATGATTTTGTACTTTTACTTATGTGCGTATCCTTTGTAGCGAGTGTTTCTATGCACGTTTCTTGATGCGCATTCGTGTCCTCGAACTGTAGCGGGTATTTTCATGATCGCTGTTGGAATACAATTTTGACCATGTTCGAGTCCGAATTTGGAAATTTGACATTAGACAGGAATTGTAGCCACCTGAAATAGCTTTCTAATGCCGCCAGAACCAGTCGATTTGGAGTCCGGATGAGAAAGTTATGCTCGACATCGTGGACACTACCGAAGATGTTGAGGGATCCTCTCTTCTGTTTTGATTTTATTTTCCTAATTGCAACTCTTTTCTTACTCTTTGATCATTTTTGCTTCATGAACACCTAATTTTCAATTTGTACCTATAGAATACTAAATCCACCAATTAAAACAGAAATATAAATTAGTCCATCAAAAAATCCACGTAAACGTAAACGTTGAGTGTTATTTCTACACTCCACTGTATCTTTTGTATCTTGTGTTTTTGCTGTTGTTTGGTTATGCGCATTAAAGTCCTAGTGTTGTACTCCGTGTTTTTTAGAACGTTGTTGCGAATGCACTTTTGCGCATGTTTTTTTACATGTATGCTTGTGCATGTCCATTTGAGCGAGTGTGTTTGTGCATGTTTGTTGATTTGTATTAATGTCCTAGGATTGTAGTTTGTGTTTTCATGATCCTTTTTGCGAATGCAGTTTTGCGTGAGTAGTTTTGTGCATGATTTTGTGCTTTTACTTATGTGCGTATCCTTTGTAGCGAGTGTTTCTGTGCACGTTTCTTGATGCGCATTCGTGTCCTCGAGCTGTAGCGGGTATTTTCATGATCGCTGTTGGAATACAATTTTGACCGTGTTCGAGTCCGAATTTGGAAATTTGACATTAGACAGGAATTGTAGCCAACTGAAATAGCTTTCTAATGCAGCCGGAACCAGTCGATTTGGAGTCCGGATGAGAAAGTTATGCTCGACTTCGTGGACACTACCGAAGATGTTGAGGGAGCCTCTCTTCTGTTTTGATTTTATTTTCCTAATTGCAACTCTTTTCTTACTCTTTGATCATTTTTGCTTCATGGACACCTAATTATGAATTTGTACCTATAGAATACTAAATCCACCAATTAAAACAGAAATATAAATTAGTCCATAAAAAAATCCACGTAAACGTAAACGTTGAGTGTTATTTCTGCACTCCACTGTATCTTTTGTATCTTGTGTTTTTGCTGTTGTTTGGTTATGCGCATTAAAGTCCTAGTGTTGTACTCCGTGTTTTTAAGAACGTTGTTGCGAATGCACTTTTGCGCATGTTTTTTTACATGTATGCTTGTGCATGTCCATTTGAGCGAGTGTGTTTGTGCATGTTTGTTGATTTGTATTAATGTCCTACGACTGTAGTTTGTGTTTTCATGATCCTTTTTGCGAATGCTGTTTTGCGTGAGTAGTTTTGTGCATGATTTTGTACTTTTACTTATGTGCGTATCCTTTGTAGCGAGTGTTTTTTTGCACGTTTCTTGATGCGCATTCGTGTCCTCGAACTGTAGCGGGTATTTTCATGATCGCTGTTGGAATACAATTTTGACCATGTTCGAGTCCGAATTTGGAAATTTGACATTTGACAGGAATTGTAGCCACCTGAAATAGCTTTCTAACGCCTCCGGAACCAGTCGATTAGGAGTCCGGATGAGAAAGTTATGCTCGACTTCGTGGACACTACCGAAGATGTTGAGGGATCCTCTCTTCTATTTTGATTTTATTTTCCTAATTGCAACTGTTTTCTTACTCTTTGATCATTTTTGCTTCATGGACACCTAATTATCAATTTTGTACTTTTACTTATGTGTGTATCCTTTGTAGCGAGTGTTTCTGTGCACGTTTCTTGATGCGCATTCGTGTCCTCGAACTGTAGCGGGTATTGTGATGATCGCCGTTGGAATACTATTTTGACCATGTTCGAGTCCGAATTTGGAAATTTGACATTAGACAGGAATTGTAGCCACCTGAAATAGCTTTCTAATGCCGCCGGAACAAGTCAATTTGGAGTCTGGATGAGAAAGTTATGCTCGACTTCGTGGACACTACCGAAGATGTTGAGGGATCCTCTCTTCTATTTTGATTTTATTTTCCTAATTGCAACTCTTTTCTTACTCTTTCATCATTTTTGCTTCATGGGCACCTAATTATCAATTTATACCTATAGAATACTAAATCCACCAATTAAAACAGAAATATAAATTAGTCCATCAAAAAATCCACGTAAACGTAAACGTTGAGTGTTATTTCTGCACTCCACTGTATCTTTTGTATCTTGTGTTTTTGTTGTTGTTTGGATATGCGCATTAAAGTCCTAGTGTTGTACTCCGTGTTTTTAAGAATGTTGTTGCGAATGCACCTTTGCGCATGTTTTTTTACATGTATGCTTGTGCATGTCCATTTGAGCGAGTGTGTTTGTGCATGTTTGTTGATTTGTATTAATGTCCTAGGATTGTTGTTTGTGTTTTCATGATCCTTTTTGCGAATGCAGTTTTGCGTGAGTCGTTTTGTGCATGATTTTGTACTTTTACTTATGTGCGTATCCTTTGTAGCGAGTGTTTCTATGCACGTTTCTTGATGCGCATTCGTGTCCTCGAACTGTAGCGGGTATTTTCATGATCGCTGTTGGAATACAATTTTGACCATGTTCGAGTCCGAATTTGGAAATTTGACATTAGACAGGAATTGTAGCCAGCTGAAATAGCTTTCTAATGCCGCCGGAACCAGTCGATTTGGAGTCCGGATGAGAAAGTTATTCTCGACTTCGTGGACACTACCGAAGATGTTGAGGGATCCTCTCTTCTGTTTTGATTTTATTTTCCTAATTGCAACTCTTTTCTTACTCTTTGAACATTTTTGCTTCATGGACACCTAATTATGAATTTGTACCTATAGAATACTAAATCCACCAATTAAAACAGAAATATAAATTAGTCCATCAAAAAATCCACGTAAACGTAAACGTTGAGTGTTATTTCTGCACTCCACTGTATCTTTTGTATCTTGTGTTTTTGATGTTGTTTGGTTATGCGCATTAAAGTCCTAGTGTTGTACTCCGTGTTTTTCAGAACGTTGTTGCGAATGCACTTTTGCGCATGTTTTTTTACATGTATGCTTGTGCATGTCCATTTGAGCGAGTGTGTTTGTGCATGTTTGTTGATTTGTATTAATGTCCTAGGATTGTAGTTTGTGTTTTCATGATCCTTTTTGCGAATGCTGTTTTGCGTGAGTAGTTTTGTGCATGATTTTGTACGTTTACTTCTGTGCGTAACCTTTGTAGCGAGTGTTTTTGTGCACGTTTCTTGATGCGCATTCGTGTCCTCGAACTGTAGCGGGTATTTTCATGATCGCTGTTGGAATACAATTTTGACCATGTTCGAGACCGAATTTGGAAATTTGACATTAGACAGGAATTGTAGCCAGCTGAAATAGCTTTCTAATGCCGCCGGAACCAGTCGATTTGGAGTCCGGATGAGAAAGCTATGCTCGACTTCGTGGACACTACCGAAGATGTTGAGGGATCCTCTCTTCTATTTTGATTTTATTTTCCTAATTGCAACTCTTTTCTTACTCTTTGATCATTTTTGCTTCATTGACACCTAATTATCAATTTGTACCTATAGAATACTAAATCCACCAATTAAAACAGAAATATAAATTAGTCCATCAAAAAATCCACGTAAACGTAAACGTTGAGAGTTATTTCTACACTCCAGTGTATCTTTTGTATCTTGTGTTTTTGCTGTTGTTTGGTTATGCGCATTAAAGTCCTAGTGTTGTACTCCGTGTTTTTAAGAACGTTGTTGCGAATGCACTTTTTGTTGGGTTTCGGGCACGCGTACGCAGCGGAAAACAAAAATTTTATGCGAATTAAACAACTTTAAAACACATAAGCACATGCCCGATAATTAAATCAATTAATTGCGTACCTTTGCGCTTCCAACGAAATTAAAAACAACATACATTGCTTACCTTGCGCTTCCAGCGAAATTAAAACAACATACATGCTTGATTACTTAATCGAAATTAAATCAATTAGCATGCTCGCGTTTAAATCAAATAATCATGCTCGCAATAATAAAACCAATTTCATGTAGTCACATAAAATCATACAAGTTTCTTATTAAAACAAACATGCATATATTAATTTAAACGTAACCGAATCGAATGACAATAGATTCGAAACATTACCTCTTGAAGCGTGAGGTAGGCGCACTAAGCAAAGCTAGATTGCAACGGAAACCAATCCGTGCAATCCGGGGCAGCAACGGCGATGATCCGAGCTACGGGAGAGCATGTGATTCACGCGCAGAGAAGATGGCTAGCTGCTCTTCCCACTCCTATTGATCCAACCTGTTTGCTGATCTGAAATTACAGCCTTGCTCCGACTTCTGTATCTCCATGCGTATTTACCGGATGAACAATTCCTTCTGTACGATGGTAGATTCATGAGTCTTGAAGCTGCTGTCAAAATTTCACGTCCATCGGATGACAGGTTGATTTATGGCGAATTTTCTCGCTGGGCAGCGCAGAAAATCCGAGAGCAGTTTTTCGGAATTGCCTTCTCGCATCTTCGATTCTTCGATCTTCCTCCTCTTGGATTTCCTCTTGGATTTCACCTCGTATACTTCGATCTACTAAACACGTGGCACTAGACACGTAATAGTCAGAACAACGGAAGAAAAGAAAGAAGGAAAGGAATACCGAAAGAGATCGGCCAACGGGTGGCCGATTCCGGCGAATTTCCGGCGACGGCGCGGTGGTGGTGGCCGTGGGAGAGGGTGGCTGATCGAGAGAGGCAGCGGCTAGGGTTATGAACGTGTGTTCTCTTAGTTGTGTGTGTGTAAGACCTATAAATCAAGTATTTATATGTCTTGCATAAAACCCTAACGGGCTTAAGTTGGACAGGGCCCAACAGCTTAAGTTCGTTAGTTCTTTTACTTGCTCGTCTCTCTCAATTCAATGATCGGAAAATTGTAACGATTACATTTTCGGAATCATTATAATGTCCTCGTCATTACGAGTGCCAACTCTCGATTTCCAACTTTCCAAAAGTGGAAACCCTAATTCAGTGCACTTTCTAAATTTGGAAACTTCCCGATTTAGAAAGTCCACTAATACATTTGCCTATTCTTTTCCTTTTCTTATTCTCATTCATAATTCCAAATTACGAATATTGGACCCAATCATATTGACTTCCAATCATGCAAAGATAAACCATTTTATCTCTAACCGTTGATTCAAAGATCTTATGTGCACGAGCAGTGTGACCCTCGATGGTTCAGGTGTAAGCTAGCCGTGGGCCCACAACCCTTTGTGGTCAAAACTCGTCCCCTTAGAGTTACGATTAAGATGAAACTGGTTTCACCTTAATCACCCAACGAATCAAGATTGGCGTCTAGCAACTACGCGTCATGATTCCCTAGATACAAATGAAGTGCCTGCAAGAACCTTCAGATATAGTTAACGTACAGTACGGTCCCTTCGATACATATGTCCCGATCGAACTAGAGGCATTGGTTCATCGAGACCTCTTTATATGTTCGATGACGGTGCGATCGTTCCAAGTGTTGTAATCGTCACGTGCATGACTTAGAGAATCGAATTCTCTAATCATCATTTAGTAAGCTCTGGCCAGAGACTTAGAATGATTACAAACTTTGAGAACACACAGGACATCCAAGACTATTCTAGCGATCGAATCCCCGACTACAATGCACAGACCTCCCACTAGATTTCGGACTGCACGAACACTGGCCCTTGGGATGGTCCTCGGTGGAACTCAGAGACAGGTCACGATACAGCTGGTCCTCTAGTGAAGTCACGGTGATGTCTAGGTCATAAGGACTAATGGTGTACAACTATACCATAGATATCTCTACTCGATTATTGGGAACCACTTAGAGATTTCTAGGGTGAGGGAGTTCAGTGAACTCGTCAACTTACGAGCACCCACTTATGCATGCCGATATCACAATACCGTTTACTGATGAGATGCAGTACACATACACTAAGTGCTAGTCTTCTAATGGGAAAGGCCGATATCCTCATTGGTGGCGTAACCCTTCGACTAGGAACACGTTTAACAGTTATAATACTTAAGTAAATATCTCACGATCCTAACGATCAATTACTAGTACTTGTAATAACTGTATAGACTATATCTATGCTTGTGACAAAGGGACAAAGATATAGAATGCCAAGGTGTTTTATCATTAATACGAATAAAGGTTCGTTTATTACCATAATAAATACGAAAGACCACAGCCACAAGTTGGCTTGTTGGTCACCTACTCTAACACTTTTGCGCATGTTTTTTTACATGTATGCTTGTGCATGTCCATTTGAGCGAGTGTGTTTGTGCATGTTTATTGATTTGTATTAATGTCCTAGGATTGTAGTTTGTGTTTTCATGATCCTTTTTGCGAATGCAGTTTTGCGTGAGTAGATTTGTGCATGATTTTGTACTTTTACTTATGTGCGTATCCTTTGTAGCGTGTGTTTTTGTGCACGTTTCTTGATGCGCATTCGTGTCCTCGAACTGTAGCGGGTATTTTCATGATCGTTGTTGGAATACAATTTTGATCATGTTCGAGTCTGAATTTGGAAATTTGACATTAGACAGGAATTGTAGCCACCTGAAATAGCTTTCTAATGTCGCCGGAACCAGTCCATTTGGAGTCCGGATGAGAAAGTTATGCTCGACTTCGTGGACACTACCGAAGATGTTGAGGGATCCTCTCTTCTATTTTGATTTTATTTTCCTAATTGCAACTCTTTTCTTACTGTTTGATCATTTTTGCTTCATGGACACCTAATAATCAATTTGTACCTATAGAATACTAAATCCACCAATTAAAACAGAAATATAAATTATTCCATCAAAAAATCCACGTAAACGTAAACGCTGAGTGTTATTTCTACACTCCACTGTATCTTTTGTATCTTGTGTTTTTGCTGTTGTTTGGTTATGCGCATTAAAGTCCTAGTGTTGTACTCCGTGTTTTTAAGAACGTTGTTGCGAATGCACTTTTGCGCATGTTTTTTTACATGTATGCTTGTGCATGTCCATTTGAGCGAGTGTGTTTGTGCATGTTTGTTGATATGTATTAATGTCCTAGGATTGTAGTTTGTGTTTTCATGATCCATTTTGCGAATGCAGTTTTGCGTGAGTAGTTTTGTGCATGATTTTGTACTTTTACTTATGTGCGTATCCTTTGTAGCGAGTGTTTTTGTGCACGTTTCTTGATGCGCATTCGTGTCCTCGAACTGTAGCGGGTATTTTCGTGATCGCTGTTGGAATCCAATTTTGACCATGTTCGAGTCCGAATTTAGAAATTTGACATTAGACAGGAATTGTAGCCACCTGAAATAACTGTCTTATGCCGGCGGAACCAGTCGATTTGGACACTACCGAAGAAAGTTATGCTCGACTTCGTGGACACTACCGAAGATGTTGAGGGATCATCTCTTCTGTTTGATTTTATTGTCCTAATTGCAACTCTTTTCTTACTCTTTGATCATTTTTGCTTCATGGAAACCTAATTATCAATTTGTACCTATAGAATACTAAATCCACCAATTAAAACAGAAATATAAATTAGTCCATCAAAAAATCCACGTAAACGTAAACGTTGAGTGTTATTTCTACACTCCACTGTATCTTTTGTATCTTGTGTTTTTGCTGTTGTTTGGTTATGCGCATTAAAGTCCTAGTGTTGTACTCCGTGTTTTTAAGAACGTTGTTGCGAATGCACTTTTGCGCATGTTTTTTTACATGTATGCTTGTGCATGTCCATTTGAGCGAGTGTGTTTGTGCATGTTTGTTGATATGTATTAATGTCCTAGGATTCTAGTTTGTGTTTTCATGATCCTTTTTGCGAATGCAGTTTTGCGTGAGTAGTTTTGTGCATGATTTTGTACTTTTACTTATGTGCGTATCCTTTGTAGCGAGTGTTTTTGTTCACGTTTCTTGATGCGCATTCGTGTCTTCGAACTGTAGCGGGTATTATCATGATCGCTGTTGGAATCCAATTTTGACCATGTTCGAGTCCGAATTTGGAAATTGGACATTAGACAAGAAGTGTAGCCACCTGAAATAGCTTTCTAATGTCGCCGGAACACGTCGATTTGGAGTATGGATGAGAAATTATGCTCGACTTCGTGGACACTACCGAAGATGTTGAGGGATCGTCTCTTCTATTTTGATTTCATTTTCCTAATTCCAACTCTTTTCATACTCTTTGATCATTTTTGCTTCATGGACACCTAATTATCAATTTGTACCTATAGAATACTAAATCCACCAATTAAAACAGAAATATAAATTAGTCCATCAAAAAATTCACGTAAACGTAAACGTTGAGTGTTATTTCTGCACTCCACTGTATCTTTTGTATCTTGTGTTTTTGCTGTTGTTTGGATATGCGCATTAAAGTCCTAGTGTTATACTCCGTGTTTTTAAGAACGTTGTTGCGAATGCACTTTTGCGCATGTTTTTTTACATGTATGCTTGTGCATGTCCATTTGAGCGAGTGTGTTTGTGCATGTTTGTTGATTTGTATTAATGTCCTAGGATTGTAGTTTGTGTTTTCATGATCCTTTTTGCGAATGCAGTTTTGCGTGAGTAGTTTTGTGCATGATTTTGTACTTTTACTTATGTGTGTATCCTTTGTAGCGAGTGTTTTTGTGCACGTTTCTTGATGCGCATTCGTGTCCTCGAACTGTAGCGGGTATTTTCATGATCGCTGTTGGAATCCAATTTTGACCATGTTCGAGTCCGAATTTGGAAATTGGACATTAGACAAGAATTGTATCCACCTGAAATAGCTTTCTAATGCCGCCGGAACCAGTCGATTAGGAGTCTGGATGAGAAAGTTATGCTCGACTTCGTGAACACTACCGAAGATGTTGAGGGATCGTCTGTTCTATTTTGATTTTATTTTCCTAATTCCAACTCTTTTCTTACTCTTTGATCATTTTTGCTTCATGGACACCTAATTATCAATTTGTACCTATAGAATACTAAATCCACCAATTAAAACAGAAATATAAATTAGTCCATCAAAAAATTCACGTAAACGTAAACGTTGAGTGTTATTTCTGCACTCCACTGTATCTTTTGTATCTTGTGTTTTTGCTGTTGTTTGGATATGCGCATTAAAGTCCTAGTGTTATACTCCGTGTTTTTAAGAACGTTGTTGCGAATGCACTTTTGCGCATGTTTTTTTACATGTATGCTTGTGCATGTCCATTTGAGCGAGTGTGTTTGTGCATGTTTGTTGATTTGTATTAATGTCCTAGGATTGTAGTTTGTGTTTTCATGATCCTTTTTGCGAATGCAGTTTTGCGTGAGTAGTTTTGTGCATGATTTTGTACTTTTACTTATGTGCGTATCCTTTGTAGCGAGTGTTTTTGTTCACGTTTCTTGATGCGCATTCGTGTCTTCGAACTGTAGCGGGTATTTTCATGATCGCTGTTGGAATCCAATTTTGACCATGTTCGAGTCCGAATTTGGAA
The DNA here is from genome assembly GCF_000504015.1 of Erythranthe guttata. The sequence continues at coordinate 39,638 of NW_012193802.1, read as the reverse complement.
ATTGGACATTAGACAAGAATTGTATCCACCTGAAATAGCTTTCTAATGCCGCCAGAACCAGTCGATTTGGAGTCTGGATGAGAAAGTTATGCTCCACTTCGTGGACACTACCGAAGATGTTGAGGGATCGTCTCTTCTATTTTGATTTCATTTTCCTAATTGCAACTCTTTTCCTACTCTTTGATCATTTTTGCTTCATGGACACCTAATTATCAATTTGTACCTATAGAATACTAAATCCACCAATTAAAACAGAAATATAAATTAGTCCATCAAAAAATCCACGTAAACGTAAACGTTGAGTGTTATTTCTACACTCCACTGTATCTTTTGTATCTTGTGTTTTTGCTGTTGTTTGGTTATGCGCATTAAAGTCCTAGTGTTGTACTCCGTGTTTTTAAGAACGTTGTTGCGAATGCACTTTTGCGCATGTTTTTTTACATGTATGCTTGTGCATGTCCATTTGAGCGAGTGTGTTTGTGCATGTTTGTTCATATGTATTAATGTCCAGGGATTGTAGTTTGTGTTTTCATGATCCTTTTTGCGAATGCAGTTTTGCGTGAGTAGTTTTGTGCATGATTTTGTACTTTTACTTATGTGCGTATCCTTTGTAGCGAGTGTTTAATGTGCACGTTTCTTGATGCGCATTCGTGTCCTCGAACTGTAGCGGTTATTTTCATGATCGGTGTTGGAATCCAATTTTGACCATGTTCGAGTCCGAATTTGGAAATTGGACATTAGACAAGAATTGTAGCCACCTGAAATAGCTTTCTAATGCCGCCGGAACCAGTCGATTTGGAGTCCGGATGAGAAAGTTATGCTCGACTTCGTGGACACTACCGAAGATGTTGAGGGATCCTCTCTTCTATTTTGATTTTATTTTCCTAATTGCAACTCTTTTCTTACTCTTTGATCATTTTTGCTTCATGGAAACCTAATTATCAATTTGTACCTATAGAATACTAAATCCACCAATTAAAACAGAAATATAAATTAGTCCATCAAAAAATCCACGTAAACGTAAACGTTGAGTGTTATTTCTACACTCCACTGTATCTTTTGTATCTTGTGTTTTTGCTGTTGTTTGGTTATGCGCATTAAAGTCCTAGTGTTGTACTCCGTGTTTTTAAGAACGTTGTTGCGAATGCACTTTTGCGCATGTTTTTTTACATGTATGCTTGTGCATGTCCATTTGAGCGAGTGTGTTTGTGCATGTTTGTTGATTTGTATTAATGTCCTAGGATTGTAGTTTGTGTTTTCATGATTCTTTTTGCGAATGCAGTTTTGCGTGAGTAGTTTTGTGCATGATTTTGTACTTTTACTTATGTGCGTATCCTTTGTAGCGAGTGTTTTTGTTCACGTTTCTTGATGCGCATTCGTGTCCTCGAACTGTAGCGGGTATTTTCATGATCGCTGTTGGAATCCAATTTTGACCATGTTCGAGTCCGAATTTGGAAATTGGACATTAGACAAGAATTGTATCCACCTGAAATAGCTTTCTAATGCCGCCGGAACCAGTCGATTTGGAGTCTGGATGAGAAAGTTATGCTCGACTTCGTGGACACTACCGAAGATGATGAGGGATCCTCTCTTCTATTTTGATTTTATTTTCCTAATTGCAACTCTTTTCCTACTCTTTGATCATTTTTGCTTCATGGACACCTAATTATCAATTTGTACCTATAGAATACTAAATCCACCAATTAAAACAGAAATATAAATTAGTCCATCAAAAAATCCACGTAAACGTAAACGTTGAGTGTTATTTCTACACTCCACTGTATCTTTTGTATCTTGTGTTTTTGCTGTTGTTTGGTTATGCGCATTAAAGTCCTAGTGTTGTACTCCGTGTTTTTAAGAACGTTGTTGCGAATGCACTTTTGCGCATGTTTTTTTACATGTATGCTTGTGCATGTCCATTTGAGCGAGTGTGTTTGTGCATGTTTGTTCATATGTATTAATGTCCAGGGATTGTAGTTTGTGTTTTCATGATCCTTTTTGCGAATGCAGTTTTGCGTGAGTAGTTTTGTGCATGATTTTGTACTTTTACTTATGTGCGTATCCTTTGTAGCGAGTGTTTAATGTGCACGTTTCTTGATGCGCATTCGTGTCCTCGAACTGTAGCGGTTATTTTCATGATCGGTGTTGGAATCCAATTTTGACCATGTTCGAGTCCGAATTTGGAAATTGGACATTAGACAAGAATTGTAGCCACCTGAAATAGCTTTCTAATGCCGCCGGAACCAGTCGATTTGGAATCTGGATGAGAAAGTTATGCTCGACTTCGTGGACACTACCGAAGATGATGAGGGATCCTCTCTTCTATTTTGATTTTATTTTCCTAATTGCAACTCTTTTCTTACTCTTTGATCATTTTTGCTTCATGGACACCTAATTAACAATTTGTACCTATAGAATACTAAAGCCACCAATTAAAACAGAAATATAAATTAGTCCATCAAAAAATTCACGTAAACGTAAACGTTGAGTGTTATTTCTGCACTCCACTGTATCTTTTGTATCTTGTGTTTTTGCTGTTTTTGGATATGCGCATTAATGTCCTAGTGTTGTACTCCGTGTTTTTAAGAACGTTGTTGCGAATGCACTTTTGCGCATGTTTTTTTACATGTATGCTTGTGCATGTCCATTTGAGCGAGTGTGTTTGTGCATGTTTGTTCATATGTATTAATGTCCAGGGATTGTAGTTTGTGTTTTCATGATCCTTTTTGCGAATGCAGTTTTGCGTGAGTAGTTTTGTGCATGATTTTGTACTTTTATTTTTGTGCGTATCCTTTGTAGCGAGTGTTTAATGTGCACGTTTCTTGATGCGCATCGTGTCCTCGAACTGTAGCGGTTATTTTCATGATCGCTGTTGGAATACAATTTTGACCATGTTCGAGTCCGAATTTGGAAATTTGACATTAGACGGGAATTGTAGCCAGCTGAAATAGCTTTCTAATGCCGCCGGAACCAGTCGATTTGGAGTCTGGATGAGAAAGTTATGCTCGACTTCGTGGACACTACCGAAGATGTTGAGGGATCGTCTCTTCTATTTTGATTTTATTTTCCCTAATTCCAACTCTTTTCTTACTCTTTGATCATTTTTGCTTCATGGACACCTAATTATCAATTTAGACCTATAGAATACTAAATCCACCAATTAAAACAGAAATATAAATTAGTCCATCAAAAAATTCACGTAAACGTAAACGTTGAGTGTTATTTCTGCACTCCACTGTATCTTTTGTATCTTGTGTTTTTCTGTTGTTTGGATATGCGCATTAAAGTCCTAATGTTATACTTCTTTTTTTTAAAAACGTTGTTGCGAATGCACTTTTGCGCATGTTTTTTTACATGTATGCTTGTGCATGTCCATTTGAGCGAGTTTGTTTGTGCATGTTTGTTGATTTGTATTAATGTCCTAGGATTGTAGTTTGTGTTTTCATGATCCTTTTTCCGAATGCTGTTTTGCGTGAGTAGTTCTGTGCATGATTTTGTACTTTTACTTATGTGCGTATCCTTTGTAGCGAGTGTTTTTGTGCACGTTTCTTGATGCGCATTCGTGTCCTCGAACTGTAGCGGGTATTTTCATGATCGCTGTTGGAATCCAATTTTGACCATGTTCGAGTCCGAATTTGGAAATTTGACATTAGACAGGAATTGTAGCCACCTGAAATAGCTTTCTAATGCCGCCGGAACCAGTCGATTTGGAGTCTGGATGAGAAAGTTATGCTCGACTTCGTGGACACTACCGAAGATGTTGAGGGATCCTCTCTTCTATTTTGATTTTATTTTCCTAATTGCAACTCTTTTCTTACTCTTTGATCATTTTTGCTTCATGGACACCTAATTATCAATTTGTACCTATAGAATACTAAATCCACCAATTAAAACAGAAATATAAATTAGTCCATCAAAAAATCCACGTAAACGTAAACGTTGAGTGTTATTTCTACACTCCACTGTATCTTTTGTATCTTGTGTTTTTGCTGTTGTTTGGTTATGCGCATTAAAGTCCTAGTGTTGTACTCCGTGTTTTTAAGAACGTTGTTGCGAATGCACTTTTGCGCATGTTTTTTTACATGTATGCTTGTGCATGTCCATTTGAGCGAGTGTGTTTGTGCATGTTTGTTTATTTGTATTAATGTCCTAGGATTGTAGTTTGTGTTTTCATGATCCTTCTTGCGAATGCAGTTTTGCGTGAGTTGTTCTGTGCATGATTTTCTACGTTTACTTATGTGCGTATCCTTTGTAGCGAGTTTTTTTGTGCACGTGTCTTGATGCGCATTCGTGTCCTCGAACTGTAGCGGGTATTTTCATGATCGCTGTGGGAATCCAATTTGGACCATGTTGGAGTCGGAATTTGGAAATTTGACATTAGACAGGAATTGTAGCCACCTGAAATAGCTTTCTAATGCCGTGGGACCCAGTCGATTGGGAGTCCGGATGAGAAATTATGCTCGACTTCGTGGACACTACCGAAGATGTTGAGGGACCCTCTCTTCTATTTTGATTTTATTTTCCTAATTGCAACTCTTTTCTTACTCTTTGATCATTTTTGCTTCATGGACACCTAATTATATATTTGTACCTCTAGAATACTAAATCCACCAATTAAAACAGAAATATAAATTAGTCCATCAAAAAATCCACGTAAACGTAAACGTTGAGTGTTATTTCTGCACTCCACTGTATCTTTTGTATCTTGTGTTTTTGCTGTTGTTTGGTTATGCGCATTAAAGTCCTAGTGTTGTACTCCGTGTTTTTAAGAACGTTGTTGCGAATGCACTTTTGCGCATGTTTTTTTACATGTATGCTTGTGCATGTCCATTTGAGCGAGTGTGTTTGTGCATGTTTGTTGATTTGTATTAATGTCCTAGGATTGTAGTTTGTGTTTTCATGATTCTTTTTGCGAATGCTGTTTTGTGTGAGTAGTTTTGTGCATGATTTTGTACTTTTACTTATGTGCGTATCCTTTGTAGCGAGTTTTTTAGTGCACGTTTCTTGATGCGCATTCGTCCTCGAACTGTAGCGGGTATTTTCATGATCGGTGTTGGAATCCAATTTTGACCATGTTCGAGTTCGAATTTGGAAATTGGACATTAGACAGGAATTGTAGCCACCTGAAATAGCTTTCTAAAGCCGCCGCAACCAGTCGATTTGGAGTCCGGATGAGAATGTTATGCTCGACTTCGTGGACACTACCGAAGATGTTGAGGGATCCTCTCTTCTATTGTGATTTTATTTTCCTAATTGCAACTCTTTTCTTACTCTTTGATCATTTTTGCTTCATGGACACCTAATAATCAATTTGTACCTATAGAATACTAAATCCACCAATTAAAACAGAAATATAAATTAGTCCATCAAAAAATTCACGTAAACGTAAACGTTGAGTGTTATTTCTGCACTCCACTGTATCTTTTGTATCTTGTGTTTTTGCTGTTGTTTGGATATGCGCATTAAAGTCCTAGTGTTATACTCCGTGTTTTTAAGAACGTTGTTGCGAATGCACTTTTGCGCATGTTTTTTTACATGTATGCTTGTGCATGTCCATTTGAGCGAGTGTGTTTGTGCATGTTTGTTGATTTGTATTAATGTCCTAGGATTGTAGTTTGTGTTTTCATGATTCTTTTTGCGAATGCTGTTTTGCGTGAGTAGTTTTGTGCATGATTTTGTACTTTTACTTATGTGCGTATCCTTTGTAGCGAGTGTTTTTGTGCACGTTTCTTGATGCGCATTCGTGTCCTCGAACTGTAGCGGGTATTTTCATGATCGCTGTTGGAATCCAATTTTGACCATGTTCGAGTCCGAATTTGGAAATTGGACATTAGACAAGAATTGTATCCACCTGAAATAGCTTTCTAATGCCGCCGGAACCAGTCGATTTGGAGTCTGGATGAGAAAGTTATGCTCGACTTCGTGGACACTACCGAAGATGTTGAGGGATCCTCTCTTCTATTTTGATTTTATTTTCCTAATTGCAACTCTTTTCTTACTCTTTGATGATTTCTGCTTCATGGACACCTAATTATCAATTTGTACCTATAGAATACTAAATCCACCAATTAAAACAGAAATGTAAATTATTCCATCAAAAAATCCACGTAAACGTAAACGTTGAGTGTTATTTCTACACTCTACTGTATCTTTTGTATCTTGTGTTTTTGCTGTTGTTTGGTTATGCGCATTAAAGTCCTAGTGTTGTACTCCGTGTTTTTACGAACGTTGTTGCGAATGCACTTTTGCGCATG